>OZ012716.1:27784051-27939051 GCA_963942605.1 Poecilus cupreus | reverse complement strand
CACCTGTACATTTGCAAGATGCAAATTGCGCTTATGTTGATAAAATATAGAAATGTCAAATTTGTTGTTTCACCATAGCAACAATAGTCAGTAAAAACTTTTTATCGCCTAGGTAGTAAAAGTGACATTTAACATTTCGCTGTCAAAAAATAATTTTTTTATGTCAATCGGCAAAAAATTAAATTGTGAGATACATTTTTTAGAGATTATTCTTGTTAATGGCGCAATTAGCCACCAAAAAAAAACAAATGCCTGTCCAAGGCAAACATGAAACCTATTTTTAACCGTGTTAAGAGTGCCAACATAAAAACAGACAAATCACCAAAGGGTTAATACAAACATGCAACAATAAAACAACCCATTAGTAAAAGCATTTGCTACCAACAGGCCAACACTTTCAGCTTTTTCTTTTTCAAAGCACACTCTGTAACAAAAGTTACAAACCACTTAAAATCGATCCAACAATACAAATAAAAGCAGAAAAAACATTCTTGACTGCAGTGCTATCGAGTGTTATCCTGCTTCAGAATCAAAATGAATTCAAGTGTTCGTTGAAAAGAATTTTCTTTTTATTCGAAAAAAAGAAGAATATAAAAGAAAAGTCGACGCCACTGATAATCGACCAAGTGTAAAACTAAATTCAAGACATGGGCGTTCGTTGTTTAGGTATTTTTATTGTATTCACACTTGGAAAACTTTTTAACAAAAAAAATCGACGTCACAGGAATCTAATACGAATAACAAAAGACTAGAGGCAAAGGCCAAAGATACTCGTTTACAAATAAAAAAGCGGACGCCACTGATATCCAACTGGAGTTTAAACCAAACTACATAGGCGTCCGTCGTTAAACACGGTGAATTTAACCGTTTATAAAATAAGAAAAACTGCGCGGCACTGCTATCAAAGCTGGAACACATAAGCGTTCGTCTTTTTAGTTATTTTTCATTCACGCTCCTAATTTACGAACAGCACTGGTGTTTTTACTATACTACATTCTCGACTCCATTTGAGAAATGGGAGAGAGAATAATTAATAAAAAAAATATATTGGATTTATGTCAACTATATGACAAATAAATCCACCAGAAAAATAAGATATATAGCCCGAACGATGTATCTTGATGAGTAGAAGTAATTTAGAATTTCTCCATGATAAGGGAAAAGTTAAAAAAAAACCATAGTCCCGCCAAAAAATATTCGATTTAAATATACAAACATTATAGGAAAGAAAAAATTATTTATTAAGTACAACAAAAGAATACTACAATGTCAGGTTCTAAATGAAGATCAAAAAAAGTTAAAAGAAAAAACAAAGTTATTTGAAATGAAAAATTTATCACATTTATGTGCCAACATTAGTGTTAGAGTGTAAATCTATTTATTAAAGACGTCGGCTCAGTAGAATTTTGTTTTGAATTGAACAAGAAAAAATTGTAAAATCACTATTTCATCTAAGTAAAGGCAATTTTTTAGGAAAGACGCATCATAGGAATAGTGGATCAAGCTGCATTCCTTTTGCTAGCCAAGATATATCGCTCGGACATTAACTTTAATAGGATGCTCATAAAATGCCGCTCTCGCTTTATATCCAGAACGAAACTTACTTCTTCGACAATAGATACACTGCTATAAACGTTCCGATAATCCTTCTGCATAGACCTAGACAGATTTTTTTAAATATTATTATATTACTTTATTTGAAATTGGCACTAAAGTGCTAAAAAATCGTCATTAAAAGCTCAGAAATCGCCACTAAAGAAACCCATTATACTACGATTTTGAGCAACCCAGTGTTGGTAATCGTTAAATAATTATTTTACAATTAGGATAATTTTGGCAGATGTATTGACGTAATATAGTAAATTTGGACGTAACATGAAACAAAATTTGCAAAAATTAATTAAAACGAAATTGAGGACAAAACACATAATTTTGAGTGATATTTACGATAATTTCACTTCTCGAGGTTGGCAACACTGACTGTCAATTTCAATTGACAGCTGACAAATGTATAATCTTAAACCTATATTGTTATTCGTATACCAAGGCCGCGAAATCACTCTTTAGCGTACCGAAAGAAAAATTGTCGTCGAGGCCGCTTGCGCTCGAGGCAGTACAATCTCTAGGGCGATAAAGGATTTCGTGGACAAGGTGTACACACTATTTTTTGTGCAACCGTAAAAAATATTTAATTACAAATTTTAAACAGTTTTATTATAAATAGAAAGTGGCCGTCGGATTGACATTTGATAAACAAATTAATTAGTTTTGAAAAAATAATGTCAATTCTCAAGTGTCAAAATAATTGGTTTTTACCCTATTTCCCGTCCGTTACTAATAACACCGGCCGCGAAATAGGGTACAAAACAATTATTTTGGATAACGCAGTCGTTACCATAACAATAGCCGCAAAATTCAATTTCCCGGTCTATTTTGCGACTGAGAAATGCATATTTCGCGTCCAGTTGCACAAAAAATACCATATTACCGCGATTCGCTGTCATATAGTCAATAATATGACAAATATATTTATATTTAAGTAATTTAGCGAAAGCAAGATCTCTATCTAATTAAATCTTTACAGCTATTCCTAAGCGAACAAATTTATTGGCATGCCACTGGAATATTTTGACATACTGATTTATTATTCTCCAGTAAACAAGAAAAAAACTTGTACGCTACTTTAATCCAAATATAAAGTTCATCTTTCCACTTTTAGCCCATTTGCACGTACTCACAAAAATATAAAAAGGTCTACACACTCTACACCAATGTATTCAGCTTCATAGGCGTCCGCTTCGCCGCTTCCTTTCCATTCAAACCCCTAATTCACTTCGTCACAAAAAGTAAAAGTCTTTTGGTGTATGCTGTTCACAGCAGGGCATTCTATACGTTAACGTAAAACGCAACTCTATGTTAGCGCTACGAGCTACGAATTACGACACGGGGTGATTTGTAAAACAAGCTAGCGAAATGCAACACGCCGTAAAGTAACGTAGTAATGGACCGAAAGAGGAACAGTTTTAGATGCGTTGATTTAAATGAAACGACGAGTTTTTTTATGTTGGATAATTGAAGAGATTTTTTTTCTGTCTTTCTCGTTTTGGAGAGAGGTTGATGAACTTGATGGCTGAATCGAGATGATACTATTTCCGTATGGCTTCAAATTTATAGTTATAATTGTTCGAGCTCACTTAGAAACAAAACAATAATTCAATCTTGCTTAAATGTCACATAATACATTTTCATTAACAATTATTGCAATAGAACGAGTAATAATAATAATTAAGACTATCTCAGTGGTGTAGTGGCTATGTAGTTCGAGATGTTAGCTTAGCATTCCAGTGGTCGTGGGTTCGAATCCCACTGAAGAGCATGGTCGTTTGTGTTCATAAAAGTCACAATCATCCACTCATGAGGCGGCATATAAACTTAGTAGAGTGCGTACACGTTAACTTCAAGCCACCAAGCCTATCAATTTGTTAGGTTCTTATTCTTTTGTTTTTAAATAGTATATGATCGTGTTCTTTGTGTTTACATCTTTATCATATTTGAAGCATAACTCATACAAATAAAGTATAATCAAATGAAGTAGACTTATTATTTATTTGTTTGTCTAATCAACAGGAAATAATTCCCAATTGCAGTAGAATAGGTTTTACTTATCACTCTATAATTAAAATAATTGAAATAGTTACTGACTAATTCGACAATATTTCAATAGATGTCCTCTAAGTATATTTCATATTATAATTCCATAATTGTAAGACGCTTAAGCCGACCACTAATTTGTTTATGTTGCGTTCAAAGCTACCAAAAAATAAATTACGATTTATAATTAACAGTTTAACTTATGGGAATTAGGAACCAACGCTATCGTTTACACCTACAAAATTAAGGCGTTAGTTGTAGATTCAGAAGCTTGCAAACTTCAAACATTCCACTTACATTTAGTGGGGTAGGCATTTCAATATTCAGCACAGAACTTGACAGTACATTTATCATAAAAACTTTTAACAATTAATTAAACTGACGAAAAATAAAACTGAAAAGCGAAAAATAAAATAAATCTTCTTAGTTTTAAATAACTTATCTCCTAAACTAATTTTGAGTCGGCGTCAAACAAACAATAAACGAATGAACGAATGCCAACTCAAAATTAGATACTTGCATTATTTTAGGAGCTTCGTTATTAAGACAAAAAGTTTATTTTATTTTTCGTATTTCAGTTTCTATTTTAGTTGGTTTAATTTTTTGTTATTTTTTTTTGTGGTTATCTATTTTTCTACCCGTAGGTGTGGAAAAAAGAATTATCGAAATCGAATATCCCAGTACAAAGTTATGAGTGGTACAATCGTTTAACAGGTAAAAATTCAGTGGGTGAACAAACAATCACCCCCTATTTTCATAGGCTTAGGAGTGGAATTTTTTTCAAATTTAATTGGGACCAACTTCAATGTATACCCTACCCAATAAAAAAACGATTAAAATTGGACTACTCTGTAAAAAGTTATGCATGGTCATACATAAAAGAAATATACGAGTCGACTTGACAACCTCCTTCTTTTTTTGTCGGTTAAAAATAGAAAATAGTGTGTCATGGAAATTTTATAAATAAGTTTTATGTTCAACTGTATTATAATCACATAAAATTTTTTTTTAGCGGCCATAAAATGGCTCTTTATAGACTAATCCGATAAAATATAAAACAAAATAAATTTCATTAATTTTAGGTAAGTAAATAAATAGATACATGTTAACAAGTACATAATAGGGTTTTATTGGCTAGTCCTTTTAAGTGCCTCGCTTCGCCATCTAAAATATTTTTTCATTAATTTAATGTAACTTTTGTTCAATTCATTTGCGACTGGGATCGTATTTGAAACAAATTGATTTTATTATTGTGCCCGTAAACATTTATTTCCAATTTTTGAATTATGATCAAAATGAACTTAGTTGTGCGCATTATCATGAAACTTAATTAAGAATGTATCTTCGTTACTTTATTTCTTCTCATCTATAAGATTTTAAACATGCGGACGCACATCCATCCATCATCCAACACACTTTATTGAAAAAATACACTAAACGGAATCAGGACACCTTAAGACATGCATTTCTATGAAAATCTCTCCATTGATTTACAAAGTAATAATTTTTTTATATCTGTTCTTTGTACATAAAATAATGTTATGTCACTATTATTTAGTTATCTTGAAGAAAACTAACATTGAAATATACTTCGTAAATTTATTAATCACACAAAATTTCCCGGTAATTCTCAAGAATTCTACGAATGTGTGTACGTTTAAAGCTATTTATCGAGTTGTTTGTTTTCGTTATAAATATAAACCTCTCTGTATATTTTCAATTTGATGTCATGAACCTGTCGAATATTGACATGGGATTCATTATACAAAATTGCTGGGTCGCTGCGCACGCAAACATAACTTGAATACAACTTCCGTTTCATTGTTCTGTCTTCAGTCTTCTTATGATATTAACGCCTGTTTCCATTCATATTTGATTCGCTTGCCATTGTGATATTCATTTTAAAAGGATTTCAAAGCTGCTCTGAGAAACTTATTGCAGACTTGTGCATGGTTTATTTGTATACAGCTTTCAATTTGATGTAGTTTAAATATTTTAACAAAGCTTTTAATGTTCTTAAAGTTTCATCATAACATAATGAATGAATAAATTCTAAGTAGATACTTCTTAGTTGTCCAAGAGGTTCAGACAGTCTTTTGTGATTGTATTTATAAAAGAAATACAGTTCTTATTGCCAGTAATTGGTATAATAAAAATACGATATTTATTTTCTAGTAAATTGTTCTATTGAAGAGTTATCACAATTCTATTGAAAATTGGACCGCTCCAAATAAGTCGAAGCTATAAACTTCAAAGGAATAAGTTCCGGCGTTATCAATAAATAGCTTTTCAATCTCAATTGCTCAATATAATATGGAATGATATCATCGTCTATTCCTGTCAAAATTTCTTTTGCTTTTATATAGAAAATAAAATTTATATAACATGTACTTTTTGTAAAGGATTGTCATTTGACAAATAATCATGTAGATATTTTCAATCAATAAGAAAGTCGTTTGGTAACTATATTGGATTTTGACTTGAGTTGAATTCATTTAAACACCTCTCAATAAATGCTCTTAACTATGACGATTTTAAATAAGGAAAGTAACAGATTACCCACTAGTGGGTATAATTTTGAGAAAAGTCACTAGTGAGTAATTTTCTATTTATAATAATAATAATAAGACACAACACGTTGGTAACTACTTCGATTGACATTTTAATTAAAAAAGTTAAAGCATATGTCACTGTCAAATAATATTTGTTTAATAAATTTTGCATTTATTAAGAGATGTTGGATAAAACGTTATACTTTACAAGTTTACACGTGGGCAAAGTGGAATTGCCCACTTGTAAAGTAAATAACTATTCTCCGGAAATTATAAAAGCGAGGCAAAATATGCAGTTGCAGCCTGTTAAATTTTAACACCTATTTTTATGAAACTATAAGAACAAAAAAAGTGACTAAAATTGTGCTCCTAGTGTACTTCCAGGAGCAAGCACAAAACAAGAAGGCTTTAATTTTATGGGTCACACTTCCAATTTTGAAATTGACTTTATATTAATAGAGAATATAGACATTTCAAAATATTGTAAGTTACTTGCATTTTTAAAGCGCTAAAATACTTCATGATAAACAGTGACATTCTATGGGTCAGTAATAATCCATTATTAACCTGTTCAGGTGTTATGACGCAAGCGGTAGTGAAATACAAATTCATGACTCCAAAATATATTATTATAATACTCATATAATATTGTTGATATAAAATTGTTTAAGAACGTATGAAAGATTATGTTCCATGTGAAAGAAACTTGAGCAGTTAAACCTGCTAATTGGTATATTGTTTAGTGACCGACCTATAATTGTTAATTTGTAATTTGATCGTCGTTTTTAATTGTGCGCTAAATTCTATAGAAATATTTCTTTAGAATTATGAATGGTTCTTTATATTTAAAACAAAAGAACCAAAGAACAAAAACATAAAAACGCTCTCCGCCTTCTTTGATTGTATGCACCTAGCACCTAGCGGAATGTTTTATTCACAATAATTTATTACCTGCCACTTCGTATTTTCCACGGAGGTAATTCAATTCTTTTTCACATCTCACGTTGGCGGATGATAACAAAGGAGGAGATTTCCGATTCCCTCGGTTTGTGGAAAGCCACATTCTTAAAATAACGCAGCAGTGCTGCTGTTTTAAAGCAGCAGGTCTTCCTCCGTAAAATATTACAGTGCGTTAAGGTTCACGGAAACCTCTTGGTATTCCACTCGCTCAATTTACTTTCTACTTGGATGGAGACGAAGAAACATAAACCTTGAGTCGGAGAAGTCAAGAGTAATCTTATATCTGCTGCACACTCGTTTTAAGTTGGTTTAATAATTTCAGGTTATGTTGTGCACACTACGAACGGTTATTACAACTTTGATGTTCGTGATATACTAGCATACTTTAATCTGCTTTCAGAGCGATTCATTTATCAGTTGCAATTACCTTGCAAAACTACCGATTTCAAATATTAATTATACTTAAAATTACCACTTATTTGAAGTGACATCTATTGAAATATTGTTGAAGTAGTCAAAAACCATTTCAATAATAATTTAATTATAAAAAAATATATCATCCCGGCTTTTGCCCATTACTGGTTTGGCACTCTGCTTATGCAAATTTCGGTAAGTGATAGATATATTTTTACTTATGAAGTGCGGTTACCAGCCATCAAATCATAATCCAAAAGATGTTAGGAAAGGAGGAACAACAGGGTAAATTTAAAATGGCAACTGTCGGATGTGGGAAAGCCCATTTTGATGAGCAAAAAAAATACAGACGCTAAAGATGTTTTGATTAAGAATTAAATAATAATTTCTGCGTTCGAGTTATAGCCCAATTGATATATGCCAGATAGTATTGCACTTATTTTTGTTTGTTTGAAATTAAGATAATTGGAATGCGCATTATTGTAGAGTAATTGTAATACACTAACAACTCAATATTCTAAAATTATTTTGTATTTATTAAATTTTAATTAAGAAATAGGAAATTAATTGTATATTTCTTTGATAAATTTCATATACATGTGTACAAAAATATAGTTGACTGAAAAATGTTATCAATAATACAAACAAAATGTTATTTACAATGGAGTGTGTGACCATAGTGAAATATAAATAATAAAATTACAAAATAAAATAAGTAATTTAACCATTGCGTTTTCTCATAATATTAATAAAAACTACATATAATCTTACAGTTTTATTGTGTTTTCTATTCACATTCAAATAATGCAAGTCGCGCCTTGACATGACGTAGTTTTGGTTGAACCAATCTAGGAGCCAAAATATATTGAAGGTCGAAAGCTGTGAAATTGAAGTATATTAGAGAACATTTAGTATAACCTACACAATACACGTACAGCGCAAAATGACAATTGTATCTACCTATTTCGGTCCAAATATGCCTATCTGTCTTTTACCATAACTACGTCATGTATTCCGTCTTCGAATGTTTAATAAATAATTTCTAGTAAACTATAAAAAAATTATCGATTTAAAAAATACGGGTATTAGATTTTCTTGATTGATAGGAACGATGATCAACTGTGGTAACTAATGAAATAAAAGACTTCTTCGAACTCCAACCAAAATATTTTATTTTCTTGTCTAGTATCATATGTAAAAAATATAAAAATTTGGTCTCAGACTCCATTGTGTTGCACACGCTTCCAATTTTGGAAAAAAAATTATATGTACATTATTTGATTAAACAATTGAATTCAGATTTATTTCTACAAAGAAATCGTGTGTTCCATATCGGATTTTAAAATAAATATCCCAACTTCTAACCTAGACAATCATTCTATCAAATATATAACCTTGTTATAATCATAACAACAACTCAATCAACCTTGACATAAGTAAGAAGCTCATCTAATATAAAGAATTTGTAAAATCGCTAAATACATATAAAGACAAACATGATACAGTATCAAATTGTTATTTGAATTAGTACAGGTCTCCAACAGGATAACATACTTAGCAAATAGTCACACGATTCTAATCTCCACTATAACAACATCAACCACCACCCTATTCTCCTTACTCTTAACCTTCTTTCCCCAACAATCTCCATTTACACAGCACACATATTTACCTATCACCTCCGGGGTAAATCTAAACGTAGCGTCGTCGCGTCGGACGTCAGCATCCTGAATCAACAAGGACCGTCGCTAACCAGGCACGAGACACCGGCACCATACAGTCTGCCAACCATGCACCGCGGTGTTTGCATTCCCCCAGTCACTTCCTAGGGATATTTCATCGTCAACGCCGACACCAATTATCTAGTTAAGCTTGGGAGGCTCCATTGGCGTAGAGACAATGATAGTATCAACATGACAACATGAGTCTTAAAAATGTTAATTGCAGGCGGTGATGGAAAGTCATGCGAAAATTTTAGGAAATGAAGCCCTTTTAAGCGTAGTTACTGTGCAAATAATGGTATCTTCTAATGAAATAGTCCTTTAAGATTAAGGTAGTGAGATCTGAGATGAGATCCAGGATATCTAGGATTATAAGACATTACCTAAATATACCCGGGATGCATGTTATTTTAAAAATATTGGTAAGTTAATTAATTTTCTGAAATACAAACTATTTAAAACTAAAATATCTACAACACTGAAGTTGATTAGATATCTGTTGGTTAACAATACTTCTTTATTTTTTACAGAAAATTTGACTGTTTCAATTTTGCTTCTTCGATATCCAATATAGTCCAATCAAAAGAGATAAATAAAAGTTGTAACTTCGAAAAAATACGCATAGAGCTAAAAATTGGTTACATACACCATTATAAATGAAATATCAAAAGTCCCCATTGATCCTACCTCTGCTAAAAATTTTATACAAGGTCAAAGAAAGATCAAGAATATAAGTTTTTCACATATTTCTCTCAAACGGTAAGTGTTATCGTAAAATTAGTTCATACAAAGTTTGTAGACCATACAATTGTCTGCAAAAATTGTCCAAGTATTTTTTCCTACGAATCATTCATGATATAACGCGATTTCAAAAGTTAGAAAAGTCTATTGTGCATAAAATGCGCACATTTTCGCACCAGCTATGAGGTAGAGTATTTGATGCAATTTTTTAACGTGGTTTCCCCAGTAGGCATTATCCACGATCTATTCCACGAGACCTTTCTAGGGACAAATATAGTACTGTGGTTGTGATTGGTTCAAAAATACAGTATACCATTACAAGTATTCGGCGGTATATGCTCAGAATTTTGAACTAATTTAAATGCACAACTGTAATTCTACCACCAGTTCGTACGCTGTTATTAAGAAAGGAAAGAATACATTTCTCGACTGTTCTGGTTTATTGCACATCCTTAAGAAAATATACAGATTTAAAAAAAAATTACAAATTTAAACATATATATATATATTTCTAATAAACTCAAAGTAGAAGAAACAAGATAAAATAAAAATGCAATGGGCATTGCTATATCTACATATAATTCAAAACAGCAAAATGTAATGTGACATTTTAACAATGTATACATGTTTGTATTTCACATAGTATTAACCACGTATTCGAGGACCAATCATAGCACAGGAAACCACGGGTATTTGGGTCCCTTTAAAGAAAGGTCTCGTGGAATAGGCTATAGCTGAACACATAGTTTTCTATTGATTACAAAATGGTACGCTTTGTATACTTCAAATTCTACTTCATCACATAGTACACGCATTTTATTGTTGCTAATTATTTATTATATCTTAATCAATTAAACCTTTCCCATACACTTCCACATTTTTACACATAATGTTCTGTAATCAAAACAATGCCCAAAATTGCAAGGTAATATTTTCGCTCCTCACAACAGACAAGTATCTACATCTACAACACCCTACTACTACAATTATATATTAATGTTTAAAATACTTGAAATAATAAAATTGAAGTGACATTTTTATATAAGAAAGAAGGCGGTTGAAAGGTTAGGATTAACTTTACCCTACACTTTGACTACTCGTACTTTGCACAAAAAATTTATTGCCCATGAAGATCTGCGTTAGCAGAGTCCCACCCCAAAATGGGTAAATGCGTGATGATATTATTTAATTAGATTTTAATTAATTTGAAACGTATTTTCCTAAATAAATTAGGCCCATTTGGCAGAGGAAAAATAAAATTATTCCACCTAAATTTTCACTTTTTGGTGGCAGCAGTTCATCTTTTTTTTCTTTGTATTCGTAGTTGCTCAATTTCCAACGACTCAAATCATCCCATTGAAGAATGATAATTGTTCCTGCATTATCATTACTTTGCCCCCGTGCAAATTCCCGCCCCCTCCGCTGCGCTGCAGCCCTAGTACCATCCTCATCATCATATCACGTTAGGGAGCTCGTCAGAGAGTTTGCAGTTCGGAGCTGTTAGCCCGTGATTGTATAATGCTCTTAACCTTCAAGTGAACGCTATTCATTATATAAAAGTTGTGATTTATTGCCCTCCGCAGTCGTTGATCATCAGCAGGTCCACGAGGAAACGCTGAACCGTTGGTCGATGTTGTAAATGTGGACGATGGCTGCTGTTGCTGCTGTTTCTAGATGATTTATGTGTTGTGTTTTCATTTGGATTTTTTCGGTTAATTGCTTTTGCAGAGCTTTGTGGGATTATATAAGGGTGTTGCGGATAATTTAACAATGTCAAATTTTAGTTTGGCTGATAAAAAACTACATTTTAATTTGGGGTTTTAGATAGTTTTTAACTTCGGTACATTAAAATGTAATTGCTTTTTCTGTCGGTCTTGCAGTATAAAATGGAAGGCAATAATAGAATTGTCACTCGAATAAAATCAAACAGCATTAATATTACCCAATTTTAAGAGATTACATTCCTAAATTATCTGATGTATTCAGCAGATAACCTCTCGGAAATTTTAATTATTAAACAGTTTACAAATTTTAGATAATAAATAAAAATTGTTTCTAATATTATTCTACAATCTTTTTTAATATAACAAAATTAACTCTAAATCACTTGTTTACTAAGATATGTCCAGAAATAGTTGACGATTGCTTCCAATATCTGATCAACTCGTTACTTGCACATCTTCAACTACAATTCTAAATTTGTAATTTCAAAATGATGTCATTATATTTTACATATATGTGTGGGACGTAATATTTAGTAACACTCATAGATTGCTATTTTTCCATGAGTTTCAGCTACGGTGCAATATTTAATTTATAGATAAAATACAACATAGGATGATAATACTGAATATGAAAAATATTTGTGATATGTGAACGTTGGACATCAAATCTTTCCACACTTTTGAGAATATTTACAAAATTAAAAAATAATGGATGTTTATATATGAATTATAAGAAAAGGACAAGATTAATAGTTCATTTAAGATTGACAACCTATGATATATCTAATGACGATATCATTTTCAAATTTCATATTAAGAATTTGAATGTTCAAGTTACAAAATGATTAGATTTTGGTAGCAGTAATAGTTTACCTAAGGACTATCAGGTTTTTTGGATATATAACTGATTTAAGATAAATTTTGTTATTCTGGATTACAATTTTAATTTGAAACTTTTTTCTATATTTTTTACCGTTCAAAAATACATATTTGTTGGAAGTTATGTGTTGGTACACATCAGTTTTAAGTGTTGTTTCTTCTTAAATCAAATTGTTATCTTTACTATAAAAAACTTTCAACAGTCACCTTTCAATTGTCAAAGGATTGAAATGCGTTATGCGAACTTAATATTTAAACAAGTAACAATGCTTAAAATGTGACAAATTTTATTGAATATTAAGAATCAGTTCAAATAAATATTTACAATGAATCTTGGAAATAAAACCATAACATAATACTCCTATTTAGTAATCTTTGGTGTGCATTTCATGGGTTAAATAGCTTCTTGAATTGGTCTGAGATTAAATGCAAAAACTTCTACAACTGGGAACTTGATAAAATTTCGCGAAGATATATTTTTCAAGGCGTAATTTTTAATTAAACCCTCAACTAAAACTAAAGTATCTACCAACCAAGAGAGGCACTAATCCGTTTACGATGTGGGAGGTTTATCCTGAATACATGAAGCTTACCACCCGAAAGTTTAAGGACGAACACTAACAACTCCTCCTACTTAGGATAGGATGGGACACAGTGCAAACTAGACTAGTGACACGCCCTAAAATCCTACGTACATACAACTTGAAATAAACTGTGTCTCGTTCGTACATTTTACCAAAACTTTATAAGATTCCACCATTTCTCTTTTTCATTCCGACTTTCTTGTAGCTCACATTATCATTTCGGAGGATCAATAGGGAACGAAATATACAAGAACAGTACGAGAAAACAAAATTGCAAAATATTCAATTCGAATTTTGAAATTCTTTGTAGAAATATTTATATGAGAACAGTTTTAATGGATTGAAAACACGACCTCGAGTTTTTCTTATGAAATTTTTGAGTTCTTTTCGTGAAACACAAGGCAAATATTTAAGGGAACTATAAAAAAGGCAAGGGATATAAAGCGCGGTATATCGGATATCTACTTTTTTTATAGGTCAATTGTCATACTCAAACAATGTAACTGTTAAATTGCATGTTTTGTTTTCTATTTATATTTTCTATTATATATTTTATTTTCCGTCTATCTCATGGCAAAAATGTATTATACCAATAAATTTAAGCTCATTTGACTTATTTTTCATTTCTGAACATTTTCTGAATTTCTATCCTATTAAAAAAAATGAGACCAGGTATATATTATAATGAATATTGGTAATTTTCTTAAATCATCAAAGTCATGAAATGACAAAATAAATGTGATATTAATAAACAGGCAGATTCATCAAAAGAATTAGCGCTAATCCTATTTTTATTATTAGTCGTAACTTCAGTTACCATCCTCAAAACATATTTATGTTAACTAAGGTTGTAGTTACGATAGGTTAACATAAAATTTGACACATTTTGTTAATTTAATTAATTTAGAAATAAAGTTACAGAGGTTGAAAAAAATGGAATTAGCGTTAATTCTTTTGATGAATCTGCCAGTTAGTTTATTTTTTCCGAAATCTATACTAAAGTGCACGATATTACTACACGAAGTAAGCCAAAATAGTAGATAAAGTTAAACTTTACCGACTCTTATGTCAAAATTTTACTTTACAGACTCTTATGTCGAACTTGAATTACAAACCTAAAATAACAAACAGATTATTCTATAATCCTATTGGTAAATTTATTATTTCACGACATGGTAGGAAACTCCACCGTTCTTCTCCTGAAATAGTGAGGAAAATGTGTTGTTCCTCTCTAGAGAGGAAAATATGGAAGTGCTGCCAATATGAAATTTATTTATAAAAAATATATTATAAAAACTATAAATAAATTCCTAATTTTATTGAAAATCCTTATTTTAGTGATATACATACTTTATATAATCTTACAATTATGTCTTATATATTTCTTTTCGTTATTACATCACAATTTGACAACTTATTAAATATATTTAAGATTGGTTCATTGGCAACACTGCTGCACCGCCTTGTGTCTGATAACCTAACTTTTAACGTGTCAGTCTGTCACTTGTGTTCTCAAAGTGTATTTTAGGTCCGAGCAAATCATTTTTAGAAACATGTCGTGAAAAAAATGTTGTGTCTAACACGAGAGGAAAGCTCTTCTTCCACCCTCGTTCGAAATGCCTCACTCGCTGCGCTCATGAGGCAAACTTCGAACTCGAGGGGGAAAAAGACGCGCTTTCCTCTCTAGTTTGACAAATAACTATTGTTATTTACCTTAAATAATAATTTATTGGATTTAATGCAGATCACATGCAGAACACGTCTAAGAATAAATAAAAAATTATAATCAAATTTGACACTTTGACAGTACTTTTGTTATCACAGCCATCCTCGTCGCTGACGTTTTACAAATACATAATGTTGTTTATTTATGTTTTTGATTAATAATTTAACGATTTCTGAAAAAATATAATGTATATACCTCAGCACTAAATTATTTTTCATTACTCAGATGGTTTATTATTCGTAATAAAAAAAAAATTCACTATATCTATTTTTGCTTTCCAATTACACATTTTTAATCGAGACTCGTAAAATATAACACTCATAACAGCATATGACAGATAAAACCAATAACAATCAAATGGTACATTTTTGTTTTATGGCACCAAAAAAATTACCAATAAACATTTCCGTCATTTTTCCGGTTCCAAATAGAGTAGAATTAAGACTGTTTTACATTATACTTTTTTCGTCTATTTTCATACTTTTTTTGTCTATACTTTTTTTGTCTAATTCCATCCGAGTTTCGTCTATTTTCATACTTTTTTTGTGTTGTAATCGGATTACTTCGTTTTATGCCGAAATAATACGATATCAGTTCATGTTGCCAACTAAAGGTAAATTTAAGTCAATCAACGGTTCAAAAGCAAGTGACAGTTCTTGACATGTTATTGTAAAGAACACTCAAAATTATGGTATTTGTCTCAATTTCAAAGAATAATTATCGTACAATCGGCAACACTGACATGTATTTGAAATAAAATAATTTAATAACCTACTTAGTTGATACAAAATAGGTTGCAGTTCGTAGCACCATTTTTTTTGTGCCATATTTATATTTTTGTTTAAAGTAATTGTATACAAAACAATAAACACGAACGACGAACGAGCTGACAAAACTAACCTCAACCAAACACAAATAAATGAATGTTGGTATATCATGTAACGCATGCGCACAATGTATCTAGTATGAAAATCGAATAGAAAAATGGAGCCGAACTCATATTTCTATACTAGAAACGTCTATTTCCATCCGAGAAATCTGCTGATTTACATTATACTTTTTTCGTCTAAATTTGGCTAGATGCTTCTAGCATGAAACTCGGATACAAATCTAGACAAAAAAAGTATGGAAATAGACGAAAAAAGTATAATGTAAAACAGGCTTTATAAATATGCATACATTTTTCCTCTACAATAACCCATTTAATTTGTTTATGTAAAATAATTAGGGAAGCCAATAATTGAAAATTTAAAAATAGCATTGAAAACGCTTTGGCTCTTTTTTCGATTCACCATTCCAGATAAAATGCTATATAGGATGTCACTGTCAAAGGGTCAACTGACTTTCCATCATACTTTAAAATTTTAAAGCTTGATTCACAAGTTGTGTAAACCTTGATTGATCCCTCTTAGTTCTTTAGAAGAAGCTTCTCGAAATATGTATTAACTATTTTGTTTATAATTATTAAGGGTAGGGTTTTAGTTTTATTTGATTAAACTCGTACGAGAAATAAAGAACGGACATCAAATGACTCTGTATATTTGACGTTTTTCCAATACGTCCTACGAAATTTTCATGCTTATTGCACATTCATGTCCAGTAGCCCACGTACTGAAGCTGATGAACTGTGTCCGAAATTTCAGCAGCAGGCCGGTAGCTCTTGTTACACGTTGAATTAAGCACATCAACCATGAACAACAGTGGCGTGGCAATGGACAGGGCTATAGCCGCATCGTTTACCAATTATCAAAGGCAATTAGCGTGATTGCCCAAGCCCTGCTCATGTCCATTTACGCTCAGTGTGCGCTGGTGGAATTGTCTGATCGTCGCTTATCTGGTACGGTCATTTTCTATGGTATCGGGTTTCTTTGTTTACGTGGGAAAGGTTCTTGCGTAAGTTGTTGACGTCAGAGAGGAAAACTATTGGAAAACTAATTTCAAATAATAATGACTAAAGTTACTTCAGGTCAACCTTGCGATGTGCTACTTCATCTCCGATGTGGATGAAACTTAGTGAATTTATTGCATTTTTGCGTAAAACTAAAGGGAAAAATACTAACAAGTGGCGGTCGAACTCGGATGACCTTGAAAATACAGTTTCATGGGTCACTTTATTCGTTCAGCTAAGTTCCATTAAGGGCCGATCTTTCCATCCACGAATGAAATACCGAATAAATTATTCGTCGAATAAATTTAAATTGTCGCATCGAAATTTTAGCTCAAATGATAGTAATTGTTTTAGCTGTCATTTTTTAATGAGTAATTTTTTATTTATTCGGAAGTTTACTCGTAAATGGCAAGACCGGGTCTAAAAATGAATACTGTGATTTGAGTTTGTCAAGCAGGAGTTGTGTAGGCTTAGGATTTGTTTCTGAAAACTGCGAGCGAAACGAGCTTACCTACAGATAAATTCCATATAAACATAACTTGTACATCACTGTGAATGTTTTTTCATTGATACTTAAATGCGGGAAGGCGTAATCCACGCATTCGCGTAAATAAACGGCTCATGCGGGAAGAATGTCTTTCCGAACTTGATATGTACATAACTAAACCGTAGGTCAGGGTCAGTTTGAATCCCACTATCGAAAATTTTCAGCACATGAAAAATATCCCTGTCGTTCATCCTTTTTCAATCATTTGGCCCAGTTAAAATCATACAAAGGAAAACTGTTTAATTCGCCATATTTATATCTTAAATTCTATCATTTTTTCCTCCCGCACATCCTTATACGTAAGGGAAGTATTATGTTTATGTTACGAATTGATTAGATTTTGGGAACATTTCATCAACAGTAAGTGGTAGATTATTTGAAGGCCTATCAGGGTTTTTGGACATATCTCAGTAAATAAATGAGATGGAGTAAATTTCATTGGAATCAAAAAGATTTAGTTCAATATTATCTACAATCTTTATTTGAAACATTTTTCTATATTTTGTTATCAGATTTGCAGTGTTCGTGGAACCGGCCAATACCTTTGGGCCAAATGATTTTTTTTTATGAAGATGAGCGGACTAACTACTATGGTCATATGCCGCCTTATGAGTGGACGATTATGAAATAATGTGAACAACACTAACGGTCATGCTCTTTAGCGGGATTCGAACCCACGACCCCTTGCGTGCTAGGCTAGCGACATAGCCACTACGCCACAGAGATCCTTTTTGTTTTTGTTATTATTTCAGTTGTTATTTTTTTCTTAAAATATTATTAAAAATAACAGAATTTAAGATACAAATAAATTGAGTACAACAATTTTCCCTTTGTAAAATAAGAATTTTTTATTAACTTATTTTAAAAGTCTTATGTCCGGTATTATAAAAAAACTAAACTGTCACTTAAATTTATTTTTAAAGTAAATTTATTTGTTTTTAAACTAGTGCACATCATTGAAATTATTTTATGACTTATTTAACATTGTCGTCAATTTGATTGTCATTTGGATAATTTACTGTAAATTTAGTATGTAAGTAAATATGATTCACATACGAGTGTTGATGTTATTTATTTTTATTTGTGAAATTGCATGGGAGCTAAACTGAACTCTTGCTTTACCATTGTTTTAAAACAGAATTACTACCTATTGTAAAATATAATGAAGGAAGGTAAGAAAGCAATAATTATAAACATTGCAAACTGCTTCCAGCACATAAAGTCGTCAATACAATCGTTAAGGTTATTTATGAAGCTCTTCAAAAGGTAGACCACAAAACGCAGTCCATAAAACGCGAGAAGAACTGAAGAGCAGAAGTCTTTGAAGTATCCGGTTTAACGCTTTAGCATCACAATAGCCATAGTCTGCAGTCCATTCAATCTCCTTCTTTTATTTCAGGTAAGACAACGACACAAGACACGTGGACCGGCCGTCCAAAGAACCGGAGACCGGCGACACACGCGCATTCGCACGTGCACACACGCACGCGCAACGGAAGCGGATAGCGAGTAGCTGTAGCCTCTTGGGTCCGCGATTGGTGAATCAAGTTACATAGAAAATACCGGATGACCGAAATCCATGGTGAATTCACAATGCAAATGACTTCCTTCTACTTGACTGGTCACTGCTTAATTTTTGAAGGTTCATTGCGTGGAATTTTACGCAAGCAGCACAGAGTTCAAACAAATATCAATTGATGATTTCTAAGTTAACAAAAATCATTGTATATTTAAAAAAATTGTCTAATCTACTTGAGATAATCTTAAATACGTATCTCTCATTATATCTCTGTATTTATTTATACATTTCAATCTGGAAACAAAATACAATAAAATAGTTAATGATCATATCAATATCCTGTATCACGTATTAGTGACATTGACCAACATACAACACAATTCATAGACAACCAATTAGGTATAAAATGTGCACGAGCATTTCTGTATCATCAGTGAGGAATTAGTGTTTTAAAATGAAGATTTATATTGTTCTATCTGTTTTTGCCGCTGTAGCATACGGTAAATAAAAGAAATTATTTCAATTTTATCTACAAATGTTACTTTTTATCAAATTATTCGGTGAACCTTTTTAAAGCTCTTTACAAAAACAAATTTTGATAGAACTTTCTATGTTTAGGTGGAGTGCTTCCTGAAGCATTGAATGGAAGAATTGCAGGAGGAGAACTGGCTGAGGAAGGACAGTTTCCGTATGTGGTTTCTTTAGCGAGGAAAGGAAAACATTCTTGTGGAGGGGCTATCATTGCTAAAAGATGGGTTTTGACTGCTGCCCATTGCATTAAAGAGTAAGTAGATGAAGAAGTTATTTAGAATATGATAAATAATAAATTAATCAAAGGAATAATCTACGGTGACTTCCTTAAAACCAACATTAAATATTTGTATTGATTTGATTTTTAATTATAATTCAAATAAACTAAACTAGATGAGAGATTATAAAGACTTTGCAATTAAATTCTATACAAATATTTTATCCAACACCTCTCAATAAATGCTCTAAAACTATGGCGATTTTAAACAAGGAAAGTAACAGATTACCCACTAGTGGGTATAATTTTGAGGAAAGTCACTAGTGAGTATTTTTTAAAATTTATAACAATAACGATAACACGTAACACCTTGGCATATGTCACTGTCAAATAATATTTATTTAATAAATGTTGCATTTATTAAGAGGTGTTGATAAAACGTTATACTTCACGTGGGCAAAGTGGAATTACCCACTCGATAAAATTATCACACTTCGGCTTCATGTGCTAAAATTTCTCTCGTGGGTAATTCCTTACTTTACCCACTTGTAAAGTAAATAACTATTATTTTATACTGTATCACATTTTACATGTTTACCGGACTGATTTCACGCCGGTGAATGTGACTTTATCGAACTGTTATTTTTTACGGTACTGTATCGATGCTAAGTAATATTTTAATAGGATTTGATTCACAATCATTTATTTTTTTAAAAATGTTATTAGAAACAAAACAAAATTGGTTGCTATTATAATATTTGTTTTTTTATTATGATCAAGATGGCTAGATTATTTTTAAGAAAGAAAGCAAACTTTTGTCCAAAAATATTACACAAGTTTGAATTACATTTTTATACGTCATACGTCCGTTAATGATTTTTACATTACTCACTTTAAAATTCCTGATTCGGCTCATTCGTCGCATCGTCCGGAAAAATCTTACCGTAAAAACTGATTTACCGTACTTATAAATAACTATTACAGAACTTAATCCAATAGTCTTTTATAATTTAACAATAAATTCTGTAATTTTTTCTAGTTAATCCTATAAAATATTGAGTTCTGTGATTTTTGTGATAATATTTCACCTGGTCCAGAATCATTCGAACATACAACAAACCATCTATCATATCTATCCATTTATTTATTATGAATGAATTTCATAGTCTTCACTAGAAATATCATTTTGTAATTCCCTAAAATCTCCAACACAACATAGGTAATACATCTTATTTGAATATTCCTGTTGAAAACTTCTTAGAATACTTGAAATGTTTAGGATTATTGCGTTTTGTAACGAACGTGTTGACATAAATAATAATGAAGTACCTACTTTAAAATTACAAGAGTATGGTTCTAAAAATAGGTTAGTTTCCCTTCTTCCAACCCTTTTCTGCTAACTTCACGTAGTATTGCTATTTATAACTTACAATAATTTGAAACATATGTTTATTTACTTAATTTGGTTTCTAGTTTCATTCGCTGTATAAGAAATAATTCGGATTACCTATTGAATAAACACTAAAACGTTTATTGGAGATAAAAGCATAATGGTCCATTTATTTAGATTTCTATTATCGTGAGCATGAACTTGATACAAACCGGTTTTCTTTATTTGGAGGTTGACTGTTATGTAAGCAAACGACCCCCTTGTGCTGTGTTCAGTATTCTTATTCTTCTCTTTATTTTTGTCACGGGCCATTGCACCCTTCTGTCAGCGGTTTCATTTTAAATTATTTGAGCCATTGTTGAAACATTCATTTAAATTATTTCCTATTTGAATAGTGAATTCTTGTTTCAATTCTGAACTATCTTTAAATTAGTATAGCTGATTCATCAGTTCATAGATCGTTTGATTGTTTTTAAATGTACTAAATACTATACAATATAATCTAAGTTTTGATCTTGTATTTATTTTATAAAATTTATTGCTTATCAATATAGAATGTCATATCAAAAATAACTTAAATACATTTAGTCAAGAACCTTTCTATCGTAAGGTTAAGGTGAAAAAATCTCTTAATCAATCGTGCACAAAAGCACATTTTCGCTCATTGTTTCTTATTCATCGCCATCTTTCGTACATCCTGCAGTGTAACATTTCTCTTCTTCATAGTCTTGTTGATTATGGTATCCTAGGTGTCTTTTGGTCTCCCACGATTCCTATTTTCCTTCACGTTACGTTTGTTATCCAAATTTGTCGCACCGGTCTCAATTCACTTATTTGGCTTTTTATTCAGTCCAACCTTGGAACTCCTTGTACTTTTCTGAGATATTTCATTCCCAGTGCCTGAATTTTACTTTTCATTCTTTGAGACAGTACCTATGACTCGCAATCGTATGTTAATAGCAGAGTGTTTCATTTAAGTGTACCACCATTGCTATCTCGAGAACTATAAGAAATACGAAGTTGGTTAAATTAGACAACAATTTATATTAAACAGAAAATTAAAAAAAATATTTTTAACAACAGGTTCCCAAGATATGAAATCAAACTTTTTTAAATTTTGAATGGCAACATATTTTTGATTCCATTCGATAGAGCATTTTTTCTGAATTCAAAAATATAAAAATATATTTTTTCTTCATACGTCATAAAACTACGTTGTTATGTATTTGTATTCAACAACTAGAAATGTATCCTTGGCAAAACATTTACGCCGGCGGCGGACAAAGTAAAATATCATGCAAAATAGTAAGGATGTAATTCAATAATTTGACAGTTAAGAACAAAACAAATAAACAAAAATAACAAAATAACATATTCTGTGGCAACTAGAAATACTGGATACGGCAGAATATTTGTTGAAGTTTTGAGCATTTTTTAATGTTTTAATGTCTATTATCTATGTTTGAAGAAAAAATAGCATGTGTTATTCGGAATAAATATGACTTTGTATGCTTCGCATGTAATTGTCCGACTCGCTTCGCTCGCCGTTCAAACTTACATGCTCAGCACCCAAAGTATCACATTTACTCCTAATAACACAATATACTATTAATATAACAAAATAAGTGAAAAAAAATGCAATATGTTCAATTGTTTTCTATCCAAAGAACTCTTCAGTCAGTTATAAATAGAATACTACATACATATAAATTTAACTTGCATTTTTTAACCAACTTCGTCTCTCTTATATCTGTTTTACACGACGCAATTTATTGGTTCATAAATTGTCCAAGTTTTACACACGTCAAGTTTTCCGTCAATTTATTGTGACAATTTCAGTAGTAACAACACGATATCAACTGTCACCTATGTTACTAAATTTTTAGTTCAAGCTATTCACATAAAAATAGCAACAAACCTAAGCAAAAAAGTAGGACTGATTGGCAGTGACTTAAATCCTCTAGAATACCCTAAAAAAAATTACAAAATATAGAACATATAAATTGAAGAAAAAATTGACGCGAACTGTCGTATTACACACAATATCAAATGCACAAGAAAACTTGTCCAATTTATTGACCAATAAATTGCGTAGTGTGAAACAGGCATTATAGTTCTCGAGATAGCATTGGTAGTACACTTAAATAAAACACTCTGTAGATCTGTATATAGTGTCATACACTGCAACTTGAGTTTTCGTATAAAAAATTACTTTATGTAAAAATTCCCTCAGACACGATCCATCGACAATGACGATTCTAGCTGGCACCACCCACCGTTCCGAAGGTGGCGACCTCTACCAAGTAGACTTCGCCACGAAGTACGACCCAGTCTGGGACGCAGAGAACTTCGGCAACGACATCGGCCTCATCCATGTCACAGAAGACATCATCTTCAGCGACGTGGTGCAACCGATCGCACTCAACGAGCAATACGTTGAACCTAACACTGTGCTCACTCTGGCCGGCTGGGGTCGCATCCAAGAGGATGGACACTCTGTAGATGATCTCCACTGGATTGACTTGACTTCAATTTCGCAGGAGGCTTGCCAAGAGAGGCATAAGCATATTGTGAGGGATTATATGATGTGTACTTATACAACTGTTGGGGAAGGTTCTTGTAAAGGAGATTCTGGGAGTCCGTTGGTGTTGGATGGTAAAGTTGCTGGGTTGTCCTCCTGGGGGAAGCGTTGTGGAGGGGGGTATCCAAATGTTTACACCAGGGTTGCTAGTTTTATTGATTGGGTGGAAGATACTATGGCCAATAACGAGGGTTTGTAATTCGGTTGATTTAGATCCAATTTTAACTATTTAAAATATATAGAAAACGCTTAAAAAACTAGCGATAAGTTAAGAATTTGATGCTTTTTTGACTGTATTATGATCACATGTTTATGATATTGTTTAGCGGCTATAAAGTGGCTCTTTATGGACTAGTCCGATATAGTAAAAAACAATATACAATTTGGTAACAAACACCAGAAAAAAAGCTCACTTCGAAATTATTAAATTTTTTCATCCTTTTTCAATCTAAGTTTGAAGTTAAGAAAAATAATCTGCAATGCAAATATTGTATGTAATACGTATATAATATGGTTTTCTGCCGATTGACATTAAAGATGACACTTCACGGACTGCTTACAGTCTGTAAAGTGTCAATTTTATGCCTAGGCTGTAAAGATATTTTACATAAAAATCGCTCAACAAACGCATAGCAACCGTCAATAAATACATAACAACCGTTCAACACACGCTTGGTAACGTAATAGGACAGCGGTAACCTTCAAAATATCTATATAATAGCACTGAAATATAGGAATTCTGGAACGCTCACTAACGTTGAAATGCGAGCCGAGAGAGACAAGTAATGCGTGGGAAACCTGTCTTTGTCGTACAGTCTGCTAAGCAAGTTATTTGAACACTCGATACACCCGTACTTGCAATTGGTTTATTCCTTGTAATGACAAAGTGTTTGCCGCATTGTTTTGAAAATCTCGGTATGTCTGCAATCATATATCTGCATAGACGAGGCTGTCAATCACTATACTTATATTTAACAATTACCTGTACATCACTATAACCAAATTTATTTGGTATCGTTTATTTTTTAAATAACGTCGTGATTCAGTGTATTGAATGGTTACTACAGATGCGAGAATATTTCCTTCTTTTTCTTTTCGATGGTACAATTTCAAGCCACTTTTGTGAATTATTGTTTCGCGGAAAGCTAAAATTATATATAAGAAATTTGGATTTCTTCTTTTGATACACATTTTGAGGTTAAGTTATGTTAATGTGTAATATTTCATTAAATGATTTAAATAATTAAATGAATATACATATATTTATAATGCATGCATTCTGGATTAAATTTTATAATAAAATTATGTTTATTTTATTTCAATTAATATTCACAACTTACCCATTTCAATTTCGAATTCATTTTAATAAACAACTAACCTAAAAAATGACAAAGGGTTGTTTGCGAACCAGTATGATTTTCAATACTCACGCAACAATCTATTACCATGTTTCTCTATTTTTATTATATATTACGTTTACTCGATATGTACACAATAAAACTAGATGAAAAGGTTCACTCTTGGACAAGACTGTACGACATGCGGTTTTGGTGATAATGCGCATGGCAACCGTTCTACAAACAAGTGTTAGACGAAGACGGGTAACCCACGGTATCTATCTGTTTCAGGCTCGTTTTTCTCTTTCACAAAAACATAAAAGTGAGCGTTCCAGAATTCCTATATTTCAGTGTATAATAGTATATTATGATACAAGTGTATAAGTAAGCTTTTAAAGTACGTACGACGAGTTTAAGAGCACGACGCGAAGCGGAGTGCTTTTAACGTCGCTAGTGCTTTAAAAGCACTTATACACGTGTGTCATACGCTATTTTTTATTATACCTGCATCATACTCTGGAAAAAACTGGAAATCAACATTTTGATTATGATTCATTTCATATTTTTGCGCGTGTGACGTTTGACGTATATCGTTTACATGGAGACTGGTTAGCATTTATTGTTTACGTTTACAGTTTTGACAGATATTAATAGTAAATATTTTTGTTGTTGCTTAGTAACCTTTAAAACACGGCGTGTTTTAATCTCGCGTTTATGAACGCTGTAGCGTGTTTTAAACACAGATTATGATGCAGGTATAATAAAAAATAATTACTAAATTAATATTAATTTCAAATCGGAAAAAAATATGTGTTCAACTCGGTATCAAACGCAGATTTATAGCTTCGGCAGCCTCTGCTGTAAACCTGGTATTTTGATGCCTTTAAACAAATAACTATCTATTGGCTCGCCCTTTATGCGCCTCGTCCATAAAATCCTAAATTATGTACTTGTAATATAAATATCTATTATAGCTCAGGTTTCTTTTTGTATGTTGTGGATTTAAAAATACCAGAAAACATCAGCATGTGTTTCTTTAAATTAAATAAATGATTCACTAAAGTATGTAGATTGTTAATGTAGTTTTTATAACAGTTTTAAATCCAGTAGTAGCTAGAAAAAAGGCAATTTTCATACTCTTGTTAAACTATTAACTATATAAATAATTTCAATGATAGTATCAAAACGAAGAGTCTACCTATTTTTTTTTTTTAATTCGTAACAAAAATATAGGCAATTTTCGACATAATAAACCTGTTGTTAAAAAAATAAAATAATAATAATAATAATAATAATATAATAATAGTAATTTATTTGTAAGAGGCATCGCCTATACAAGAGAGTGAATGTAATTAACAAGTAGTGTGTGTAAATAATAATTACATTTCAATTATAATAGATGTTTTACATATTTAGAGCGAAAGCTCTTATCTGAAGGGCTGAGACAGTGAAATTATAAATATCATACAATTTGTTTTTTGAGTTAAAAGTTAATAACAATGTTTGGAAGTTCTCTTCGGTTGCTCCTTGGATGTGTTTGCTTAGATAGGTTGTCCTGGGCGATGTGAAGAAAGGGCATGTTGCGAAAAAATGATAAAAGTTGTCAGCTTCTAAAGAATTACAGATACTACAATAATTATTCAAATCAAATTTATGAACAGTTCCTTTGAAATAAAACTGTGCTGTGTCGCGCGTTGAAGCTACCCGAATTTGGCTGATGATCTTAATTATATTAATGTTTACTTCAGCATTTAAATAATTGAATACTTTTGTGTTTATAATAATATTTTTATAATTGGTGTTATATGTCGAGTTTATTATTCTGCTTTGATCTTCTGCAAGAAGTGTCGACGTAAGTTTTTCAATTAATTCTTCGGAGCAGTTATCCAATATGGAAAAACGTTGTTGGTCCCATATATCTGAGGCATTAATTTTTTCGAACATTTGTTTTACTTGGGTAATCCAGTTGTATTTGAGCTTGTTGTGTTTACTTTTATCTAGTACTATCAGTTTATCGTAGCATATCCTCGGATATCGATTTGAATTCATTAGTAGCAGTTTTTTGCAATAGTTCAGGACTGATTTAAATATAGTTACTTCTAATTTTAGTTGCTGCGTTTCTGTACGAACTATGTAGTTTGGTGTAAATTTTGACCAGTTGAAAAGATTCTTAAAAAAGCCTACTTGAATTTTTTCCACTTCGTCGATATATTGTAGACTATAAATTTCCGCCCCATACAGTAGTGTTGGGAGAATTACTGTTTTATATAGTTTGATTCGGGCGTCCCAGGAGCTCATCTTTGTTTGAATCATCAGGCTTTTTACGTTTCCTGCTGCACATCTTGCTTTACTCATCATTACGTCTTTTGCTTTGTTATACAGGCCTGAATTAGTAAAGATCATCCCTAGATAGGTGTATTCGGTCGTGCTTTCGATGACTTCGTTTTGGCATTTGAAATTGGTTACTGTTGGTAATAAAATAAATAATTTACTGTTTAAGTTATTGATATGATAGTTCAAACACCAATGAAACATAAGTACAAGTAAGTATACATGTAAATATATTACTTTTAATTACATTGTAGATTAATATTTATTAAATTATTTGTTTGTAGATGTGAAATATAGATTATTTTCCTAAAACTGTATGTTATATTTCACGTCCCTGTAATGATAATAATAGTAATAATATTGTCAATTGTCAAGATAAGTCCATTGTATTCATTTCTAAATCAGATTTTGTAGATAGTAAGCCACAAGATAAATTTTTCTATCTCTTGAGATTGACATGACATCCAAGGATATATTTACATATTTTAAATTTCAAATGAGTTCATTGAAATGGATGGGGCAATAATAGTTATTTATGATGGATTGTACTAAAACTATTTTAAGAAATTTACGTGTGTAGGCGATAGGTGCATTGATGTTTTAGGGTCAAATAGGAAACCAGTTAAAATCTTAATGGAATACAGATTCAGGTTATTACAAGCCGTTTCGATTTTATAGCTCCACATTCGTCTATATTTAATTTGAACATCACAGACTGCTCTGCGTAATGTCAGCTAAGAGATAATCTAAATAAAATAAACTCGGGTTTAATTTTAAGTAGTTTACCCTCGGAAATCCAAAAAAACACCGACACTACTTTCACAAATAGTTGAAGAATCATTTCAAATCTTTTTACCTCTCGCACGTATGTGTATGTAAGGGAGGTATTGTGATGGTCAAAATTTTCTTAAGTTAGTTTTGGAGTCCCTAGATTTCACTATTTTCACGATGACGTCTGTATAAGTGTGTGTCATGATAACTCAAAATCTAATAGATATCATCTTTAAATTTTATATTTTATATTTGAATTTTTTACAATAAAATTACTACAAGCTGATTAGATTTTGGTATCCATCTACCAAGTAGAAATGGTAGTTTATCTCAGTAAATAATTTAGGTACAGTAATTTTTGTCAAATTAAAAGATGTAGAATTTTCTATATTTTGTACCATTTAGGAAATAAAATTTTCAGGAAGTTATGTGTTGGTGCATCCGGTTCTAATAACAATATCATTTTCAAATTGTATATTTAAACCTTGAATGTTCAAATTAAGAGCTGTTTAAATTTTGGTGACTGCCCATCAACCGGAAGTGGTAATGTACTTGAAGGTCTATATCTATAAGGTATTTTGAGCATATGTCAGTAGATAATTGAGTTAAAGTAAATATTGTTGTAATTAAAAATATGTTAAATAATTTTAGCTACAATTTTTATTTGAAACTTTTTTTTCTTTTTGTTCAGTTTAAAAGTTGTTTAAGTTCGAGTTTATGTACAGAGCACATCAGTTTTATATAAATAGTAGTTGAAAAATCATTCAAAACTTGTATTGTTTGGTTGGGAATGGCGTGCACGCCCCTTTCCTATAAATTTGTTTTCCTTGAACTGTTTATTTATCTTCATTATATGAGTAACACACGGAAGTAGGAAGTAATTTATAAAAATTAAATAATATTAAACAGTCCCTACCTGCGCGGGCCATCCTCTCTGGGTACCCCCATGACGGTGGGGCTGCCAGTGGTGTCTCCACCAGTGTCCCCCACATCCGCCGCGGACGTGGTGGCCACCTCCTCGATGTCCGAGTCGATGCCCTGCGCGAAATCCATGTAGAACGAGTCACGAGAATCACTGGAGCCCCTCCTCAACTTCAGGCTTAGATCCGGCGAGCTATCATCCATGGTTAGTGTTTGTTTACCTGTACCTGTACCTGACTAGCCTACACTACACTATACTGCAGTTTTATCGATCTCGCGGCACGTTGCTCATAAAAACATTTCTGTTTGTTTACATTTTCACAACTCGCACTCATTGATGACATTTTTAAATTTCACAAGAATTCATTCATGTTTTAGTGCCACTAGTTTTGTTATTGTTCTACATCTTTTCCAGCTTAATTTACCTGTCTTTATTAATTTTAACATCATAAAAACATAGCACAACACTCAACAAATGATCACAACAATCAATCACGGTTTCATTGTTGAATAGATAGTTCGGGGCAACCGCGCATCGACTTCTATTCCGTGTTTGCGATGTGGTGCTGCTGCTGCCAGCCGACTTGTCGCTGTCACTGGCAACAACATTGCTATACACACACAAACGCAAGCTTAGGCTCTCACATACACGCAGGTCCCGTTGCTCCATGCTCTCAGCGGCGCTCGAGCTCAATGGTGGGGATTGCTGGTACATTAGGGTTGAAAAGTTCATAAAAAGATCACAGAAACATCACATTTTATGTAACATCCATACCATTCCATTGACAAATCATGATTAGCTACAGGTGAGCAATAAACTACAATCAGTAGCACAACCTTTTTGCGAAAAAAACAACAACAACAAAGAACAATAGAATATTGATTTATTACTATAAAATAATGATGTTCATTCATAAATCAGCTGTAACGTATGAACCAGGAATATAACTGCATCTCCTGAGTCTGTCCTCTTTCATATCATGCAGAATGTGTGGAAGTTATGTTAAATTAATAATCAATATGTGAATTGTTGATACATAAATGCTATATTAACCGAAAATGACGTGAAAATCCAAAATTTTAAGCAAGAGTGTACAGACGTAACCATGGGAATGAAAATGAGGGAATAACCGGAAAGTGGGGTTGCTATAGTAAGTCATTTCGTTCTGTAAAGAAGTGCATTGTCAACACATGGTGATAAAATACTTGAGTAGCTGGAGAGCCGCAGATGCGCTTGTTGGCATACATACCGCGACATCTGTTACTTTACATCAGAACTGAAATTGTTCGGTACACATGCACTGGAAACTAGAATAAAATAAATATAAATCAAATACAATTATATAAACTTTGTAGGAAATCGGAAATGCAGTTATATTTGATATTTATCTCACAAACCATCATCTTACAAATTTAGAACCGTTATAAATGACAACATGCAATATTTTAGAAAGTGATAGTTCCTCCAATCAAATACAGAAAATTGGGCAATAAATTAGAGCGATGAATTTTTGTCTGTAGTTTTTGTTGTAATTAGTTTGGAGGAAAGACCTTGAGCGATTTGATTTAAGTGAAAGCAAATTTCCCGCGGACGTAGTGGAGTGGATATTACATTCCGATATCACACCACCACTCTAGTCTAGTTTTATTTCGATATCTTTTGAGTTACCACGTGTTTTAGTGAGTGCTGCTGCAATGTCAGAAGCAAAAGAAAAGTTACAAGAACAAATCAAAGAACAGGGAGATCTTGTGCGAAAATTAAAATCTGCAAAGGAATCCAAAGAAAGGGTAATCTATCCTTTTATATTTTCTGATGCAATTGCATTTAAGTATTATTTTAATAGTTTTAACAAAACGCTGTTAATCTTGATATATTTTTAAACGTAACAAGTGTCATTTTCTGACCTTAATATAATTTTATATATGGTAGAATTTTGAAATGTTGGTGTAACATATTGAGGTTAGATTGTTTGACGTGTGTATAATTTTATATTTCCTTGAAAACCTTACGTCACGTCACGTTTTGCATTTAAAATTACCTTGATGCAGAAAGTAAAGGTTCATTGTTACTTCAGGTAATAGTGAATGGAAGTAGCGCTCTTCTGCTCGACATAAAATTAACTGACAAAGAATATGTAATATTAAATGACTATTTATCAACCAGAAGTTATTTATGTGGATTTTCACCTACAACAATAGATAGATTGTTGTTTGCAACAATAACCAAAGAGAAAAATGTATTATTTATAAAGTACGAAAATTTAAATCGTTGGTATGATCATTTAAGAAGTTTCTCAGATGTTGAACAGTTATCATTTTCATCTGCCAACGATGTTCTCATATCTGAATTCATTACAATATTATCAAAAGCGAGATTGGACGATAAGGTAAAATATTTTGGTTGTGGTTTTCGTGTTAAAGTGTTGACTGTGAGGATTGTTTCATCCGTTTCATAATTTTGACATCGGGATGATTGTCAATTGTCTTCTTCGGACATTTACCCGTACGTCACGGCCTGCTGGTAATGTGAAACTGTTCTCGGTGGTTTCGCAACATTTTTCTAACCATCCACAGGTCAGTGACTCACCACAGATTTACATTTCTTTATTTCTTAGACATAGAAACACGAAGCTAATTTCTTTTATCTACATTTACACTTCAATTGTTTCATAATATACTTTTTGTTATTTAGATTGCTGAAGAGGTAGCAAAACTTCTGGAATTAAAAGCTCAATTAAACGAAGAAGATGGCTCTTCAGTTCCACAAAAATTCACCCTCAAAACTGCCAAAGGCGCAAGAGATTTTGCTCCTGATCAGATGGCAATGCGTTCAGCTGCACTCGAAAAAATCATAGCAGTTTTCAAACGTCATGGAGCAGAAACAATTGATACCCCTGTGTTCGAATTAAAAGAAGTCTTAACCGGAAAATACGGCGAAGACTCTAAATTAATTTACGATCTTAAAGATCAAGGTGGCGAAATTCTATCTTTACGATACGATTTAACGGTTCCTTTCGCTAGATATCTTGCAATGAACAAAATTAGTAACATTAAAAGGTATCACATTGCGAAAGTGTACCGTAGAGATAACCCGTCAATTGCTAGAGGCCGATATAGAGAATTTTACCAATGTGTAAGTTATTTAAATATTTAATATTATTATAATTAATTACTGGTTACTGTACTTTCTAATTTAATTAGGATTTCGATATTGCTGGTTCATACGACCCAATGATTCCGGATGCAGAATGTATTCGAGTAGTTCATGAAATTTTAAGTGCACTTGATATTGGCGATTTTGTCATAAAAATCAACCATCGACAACTTTTGGATGGAATGTTCGAAGCGTGCGGTGTTCCACAAGAAAACTTCCGGGCCATTTGTTCTGCAGTCGATAAATTAGACAAGGTAATTTTTTGTTACATATGCCCATAAAAAAAAAAAGAATTTGCTCGGTAACACAAAACCTGACCTTGTGAACTGTATTTTGCGTAACAAGTAAAATGTAATCTATGTTATTATAAACATAAAACTTATATTTGCAATCTGCGCTATTTGTTTTTATGCTTGTTGCTTGGAGGAACATAGCAGCAATTTTAGAATGTTGTTTTTTTTTTAATTTTATGCTTTCTATAAACATTATACTGCGATAGAAAAATTTTATGTTCAATTTTATTACTCGTTTCAACTTACAATAAAATTGTTTATACATTTTACGTTCACAATGAAGTTTCTACGAAACACAATTGCATATTGAAAGAGCTTTCATTTCGATACGCAATTTTATGTTGTAGAAGGTTGGCACTAGATGTCATTTACTTAAATTATTATGAGGAGCGAAAGTAGTATTTCCCTGATCAGTCACAAAAACGATTTGTTACCTTAGAAACGTAGTTATAAAAACGTGTTTAACCATTCTGTTACCTTAGAAACGCGCTACTAGATGCCTATAGAAAATCAGATTTAATTATTAAATTCAAAATTTTTATTATTATCATGTCTTATAAAACTTTAATATACTAATTTTTATTTTTTAAACGATTGTTGTTACTAAAAGTTATCTGTTTTAGTCACCTTGGGCGGAAGTGCGCACCGAAATGGTAGACGAAAAAGGCTTAACCGGCGAAGTCGCTGATAGAATTGGCGAATTCGTCCGCCTAAACGGTTCGACTGAATTGGCTGAAAAACTTTTAACCGACCCAACATTATCCAAAAACAAATCAGCTGTTGAGGGACTTGAAGCCATCAAACTAATCTTGCACTACTGCAAACTTTTCGGCGTTTTGGACAAAGTTTCATTCGACTTAAGTTTGGCCAGAGGTCTTGACTACTATACCGGAATCATTTATGAAGCCATCCTACTGGGCGATTCAAAAAACAATGACGATTCGATTGCTGTTGGATCCGTTGCTGGAGGAGGTCGTTATGACAACTTGGTTGGAATGTTTGATCCTCGTCACAAACAAGTGCCTTGCGTTGGCGTTTCCATAGGAATTGAGAGAATATTTTCTGTAATCGAAGCGAAATTAGCTGCTACAAAAACAAAAATAAGAACGACTGAAGTTGAAGTGTACGTTGCGTCAGCGCAGAAAAATCTTTTGGAGCACCGAATGCAAGTCTGTAAAGAACTTTGGGATGCAGGACTAAAAGTAAGGAAAATAAATTAAATTGCATTATGTTATTTATTTTTAATTTCATTATTTAGGTTGAACAATCATATAAGAAGAACCCGAAGTTGCTTGTGCAGTTGCAACACTGCGAAGAAAATGGAATTCCACTAGCCATCATTTTGGGTGAATCAGAAATACAGAAGGGAGTTGTGAAACTTCGTGAAGTTACAACAAGAGCAGAATTAGAAGTTCCGAGAACTGAGATTGTCGCAGAAATTAAACGCCGATTACTATCCCACACAGTGAATGGAACATGAATAAAAATTTAATTTATATTTTATTTGAATTTATTTATACTTTTTCTATTCGTATAAAACTAATATGCACCGTAGTTAATTTATTTATGCTCAAGCAGTTATTTTAAAATAATAATTACATTTGAAATGAATGGTTTTACTTTTGATTTTTGTATTACTTTGTTCAATAAATTGATTGTATGTTGTCCCAGGTCAAAATGAAATAAAAAATCATTGTTTTATTAATCAATTTGTTGTTTATAAATAGCATAATCGCAATTTTATTAATGAAGGAAATTCAATTTAAAAATTGCAAATCATTTTTATATAATGGTGATTTTTATCAATATGTTGGTAAAGTACTGTTGCCACAAGTAGGTCTTAAGGAATTCAAATATATCTCATTTATATTTTATATATTCATTAAAATCAATACAATAAAAATTAGTATGAGTAAATATTAAGAAATGTACTTAAATTTTTTAAAAATAATAAAGTAAACTCATTTTTAAATGACAAGTTGTAGATTAATTTTCGTTGCTCTCAGTTGGTTACACTGAATGTCACAAAATCGTATGATATTCCGTCGTCCAGCTTTCACATTTCCAGTCCAGTATTCGCTGACAAAAAGTAGCTCATATACTCTTTATAAATACAGGTCAAAATCCAGTGGATAATGCTATAACACTTTAAAACTGCATTGAGATGAGTGACGTATATTTGTTATGTTGTGCATAGAAAAATGTGGCAATTTGCTACTTATTAATATTGTAAATGTTACTGTGTGAATGTGAATATATTTTATAAAAATGAAACTATATAAAGAAAGACTTTTAAGTGCACCCCAATTAAAAAGACTTGGTGAACACAAATATTCAACTGCTAGTACAAGTTTATTAGATCCTCTTTTACAATACTGGTGGAATTGGTTAGTGGCAAGGGTTCCTGTATGGCTGGCTCCTAATCTCATCACTATTTTGGGATTAGCTGTCAACATTCTTACTACTTTAATATTAGTATGGTAAGTAAATATTTCCACAATGCGTAGCATGTGTTCGTATGTCATATATTTTTTTTTAGTTTTCGTATAAGTTAGGTTATTTACCACTTATCAAAACACTGTCAATTTTTTTTGACGATTAGGTATTCACCAGACGCCAGACAGGATGCTCCAAGATGGGCTTGTGCCTTATGCGGGTTGGGCTTGTTCGTCTATCAAAGTTTGGATGCTATAGACGGCAAGCAAGCAAGACGTACAGGAACATCCAGCCCCCTAGGTGAATTATTTGATCACGGATGTGATTCAATATCCACGATCTTCGTAGCCCTTTCAGCATGTATAGCTGTTCAATTGGGACATTATCCTTCTTGGATGTTTTTCCAAGTAAGAAATCAACACAATCGTTAGGAATTCCCTTTTAAGAAAATCATATTTTGTAGTGTTTTTGCGCGATGACACTGTTCTATTGTGCACATTGGCAGACTTACGTTTCCGGAACATTAAGATTTGGAAAAGTCGATGTGACCGAAGCGCAATTTACCATAATGGGAATCCATACCATTTCAGCAATATTTGGATCTGATGTCTGGACGACTAAAGTAAGTTTCTTTTGTTTTCTTTTACATTTCATTCAGTATTTTTGATAGGTACATTTTATAGGTATTTTATCAATATCATTAAATAACAGTTTGTTCTCATTATTGAATTTGTTTTGGAAATTCTGATGTTTGTTTGGAAAGTTTCATGAACATGTTTAATGACATAATCGTTCGAAAACGATGACTCATGTACTTTTACATTTTGTTTATTATTATATTGTATAACAATAAACAACCCCAGCATTAAACAAATTTTGCGAGTAGTGAATACAAGTTTAATTTTCGATTTAGCAAATAATTGTGAAGAAACTAGCAGATTATAAATTAATATATGCGAGAAGTGTGCAAATGGAGATGATATTGAATATGTATTTGAATGAATCTACGTATGTATTTTTGTGAATATTTAACATGTAATGAATCAAAGTTTAAATTTAAAATATTTATAATCACCAGAATTATTTACAGATTTTACTGACATTCCTTTCTAATGTTGTAGTGCAATTACATCATTCATATATTTAAGTGGTATAGGAGAAAATCGAAGAGAAAATAATGGGGACATTCATTACAATAACTTCCAGATAACTAACATTTTGTTTAGTGACAATTTCTTAATGTTTGATTGTGGAAAATATAGATATAACTACTGTGCCTATTATTTTCTCTTCAAAGTTTTTAAATTATACATCAGATACTCTTGATACATGTGTTTGTTAATGACATAGTTTGATACAGATAGACGAAAATTGTTGAATTTTCAACTTTGTTACGATTCCACAGAAGTATAATAATACTGGAACACCAACTCACGTTGAAAAAGCGAGCCTAGAGAGGCAGCCAGTCGTTAGGCCACCTGTATTGTTGTACAGTCTGCTTAGAAAGTTGATAAGAAAATATAATAAAAAAAAAAAACATTCAGTGGTTTTAAAATAAAATGTTTAATCTAAAATTAAATAATACATTTTCAAATACATAAACAATACAACATTATTAAATATAATTTATCACTTTTGGACATAACTGTGCAACATGTTTTAGTAACCGCCTAACAAACGCCGAGCAACCGTTCTACAAACATGGGTTAGACAAAGAAGAGTGGCCTTACTTTAATGTCGTGGGCTCGTTTTTTTGCTTTCATAAAAGCTTTTAAGTTTGCGATCCATTGTTACTATATTTCAGTGTACTATTCCATTAATAGTAAAAAGACCAAAACAATTGTAATTAGTATAATTAAATTCATTAACAATGCATTTTAATATATTTATGGAATTTTTTAAAATATTTATCTTTTCAAGGCCGTATTTAAGGTCAAAACAAATTTTACAAATGAAATGAAAATAAAGTGAGTTCAACAATTTTCGAGTTCCGGATTAGATTTCCTGCGCCAGAGTCTAAGATACAATACATAATATATTTCCATATTAGTTTTTTAGCGATACGTTTATGTTGTGGTATTTGATACCAATGTCGACGGTGATTTGCACCGGGTACTCTCTGTGCATCACGATGACGATCATATTCACGGGGGGAGTTGGAAAGAACGGGTCCACAGTTGCAGTAAGTTTCCCGGGGAGGAGACGGCCTGGCGGCATGCTGGTGGTGAAGCGCATGGCCTAACATTAATCTGAGTTCGTCAGACTCCCGCCTTGACCTTCCACCCTCAACCCTCGACCTCTCCTAGCTCCTGATCGCGTGTGACTAACACAAGTCCGGTAGATCAGATCCTGGGAGCAGCATGTCGTACATGTTCTGGACAGTGCAGTGACAGTGACGTCTTGGTGCCTCGATGCTAGTTGGACATGTTCGATCTTTTGTACCTATCATCTCACTTACTTACTTTCTCTACCTTTCGTATTAACCACTCATTCTATCAGATTACTTACACATAAATTAATTAATTTTTAATTCATATTAGCAACAGCTTTAGCGTAAGAACGCCTGAACGTTTTAGAAACTGGTAAAAGAATTGAGGAAATCGTGTTAATTGGTCAAGATTGGAAGTAAGTGAAGTGATAATGAAACACAAATACATGGTTTACACGCATGAATACAGGGACACATTCAGCTCAGCAATCAGCGACCGGTTGAAATGGCGACATAGCGATCTCTCGTTTCTGCGCCTTCGCGCTGGTAGTAAACTGTTGTGTGTACGTGGCGATTAGTTTAGTTATTTCTTATAGGTATTCGGTTCTGAATATACTCTGACGAATGTTGCATCTTCCATATTCTACGCTGGTTACCTCCAAGTATTTGTAACTTTCTGCCGGTCATTTCAAACAGGGGGATGCGGAAAAAATGGTTCTACAGTCGCCGTAAGGATCAACACAACTTTCTTCTTCTTCTTCTACCTTTCCTACTGTTATTTCGGTGTACTGCCCTAATTTTAAACAGCCTGGTAGCTTTCGAGATTTGCAATATTGTGGTTGATGCGTTGATGGTAATATTGCGATAAATTTCGTTGAGAATGATCCCTAAACAAGTAATATTAATATTGTATTTTTCTTAACTTTAAACGTATGTTAGCTTGTAATATATTAACGTTTTATGTCTGTAGTTTAATAACAACCTTAAAAAAACTACAGCATACATGAATCCATAAGAAATATTTATGAAACACCCACTTACACACAAGCACATTTAGTTGAGGCTTAGGTGACCATTGTGGAAAATTGCCCTGTATTTATTTGGGAACGCCACATTTTATCGTTTTTCATTATGTAAATGACCTCGTTTTGTAACTCTCCGTGTAGAGATGTGATATAAAGAGGCCCAGATAAATACGGGCGCACCGGCTGACTAACGTTTGACCGTTTGCAAGCTGCCCGCTTTGGATATGGAGTTGAAACTGGTGCCGATGGCTGTGGCCGTATTGATGGCTCTGATGCTAGCGCAGGCAAACGTTGCCGTCATATTCACCGGTGGTGTTGGCAAGAATGGATCCACTGTTGCTGTAAGATGCTGCCGTGTCCCAACGACACGATACGTAGATAAGTGGTGGCTGATTGCTAAACGCGTACAAAATTCCTTACTTTATTTTTCAGATCGATGTTTAGTAGTTTTCGCTAAGGAGCCGCAAAGTTTACCCAATTTAAATTGTACAACTGTTTGTTTCTCTTACTTTAAAATCTCATATTATATACTTTAATTTTACCTTTTTTTAGGTAGCGAGCTCTGTTGTAGCAGATCTCGGTATATTATTATTATTAAGAGAAATAAACGGCTGGACAATTTATCGTGAGCAAAATTGCGTCGTCCCCTCGCTACCACTTTGCATCATGTTTAGTACAATTTCCAATTGACTGCGTAAAATACTATCAATATTTAAAATGCTGATACATTTTAGTAGTCAATAACAGTTATTATTGCACATTGAAAAGTTTCCATTTTTGTTCATGTACTTGTACAACATATTTTGTTTGCGAATTGGTATTATTATTTTTATAAACGTGGGCGTACACTACTATTTCACGCTTTTTTCTTCTTATAATGCTTTCTGATTTTATGTATTACTGTATTATGTTCTTTTGCATGTTTTGTGCTTGCTATCTATTAATTTCTTATTCTACTAATTTTCCTCTGCTTTTGATGCATGTCTATAATTTATTTGCTTGCAATGCTGAAAGTGAAACTATATTAATTTTCTTTCCTGTGTTATAAATACTATTTGTATAATTATTGGACTAAATTTTTTTCTAAATTTTAAATTAATGTTTAACTAACTTTGTCAGTTTTTTTTGACTTTTATAGTAAAGTTATATTAAACATATTCATATATTGCTAAGAAAAAATATTTATTATAATTTGTATTACAAAACAGGGAACAAGTGTGCTCTCTCCCGTTATACCGTTCTCATTGGTGCTAGTACCAGCGTTCATCATTTACCGCAAATCAAATGAACAAATATACGAGATGTACCCATCTTTGTACATCTTGGCGTTCGGAATGGTAGCCGCCAAGGTCACCAATCGACTAGTGGTAAGTACTTTTACAAAAAACTTGTCTACATACCTTAAAATTTATTTGTATATTGAATTCCTTTGAAAATATCTAACGTTTTCATTTCGCATTCTCTAAGTAAAACTGTTTGAGCATTTTGGTTGAGAATTAAATGGATTTGAGTAGCCGATATTTGCGCATATTAATAAAAACGGTTGATTAATTTTAGACGTAATGTATAGTATATTCCGGAACTTGACTAGAATCGTGGTTGTGGTAATGTGATCAAGCTGTGGTTATTAAATAGTGGTTGTGATTTGGAACACTGATTAATTTTTGTTGTTAAAGCAGAGATTTCGCAAGTTTAGAGTTCTTTATTTATTTTATGAATCAAAAATAAAAAGAAACAATAAGTTGAAAAACTTTCAGAACTCATAGTAAAATCACAGTATAAGAATTCTTATACTGCGGTAAAATTATAAAGATTTTTTGATTAAGTTTTGTGGAAATTTAATACATACTATGACACTGAAGTTCTTTTTATCACTCACATGGTTTATTTAGATAAAAGTCAAAACTTCAGTGCCTTGATAGATAATAACTATTACAGAACATAATCCAAAATTCTTTTATAAAAAATAAACAATTTTGTTCTTAAGCACATAATAAGTAGCTATTGATTATATTTCATTATAAATACAATTTAATTTAATATATTTAGAAAAACAGAAAATGACCACAACAACCCAAAAAAATTGTGACCGTCGTGGTCATGAATAGTAACCAAAATTTTTAGGAACCACGATCCTTAAATTTTTTTTTGGATCCATTACGCAATGCTTAACCAAAATTTTGGTCGCCGTGGTTAAGTTAAGGAGTATACTAATATAATCAAACAACTTTATGATCTACAGTTAAATTACTAAATGTATTTTTTCAGGTAGCACATATGACGAAAAGCGAAATGGAATACATGGATTGGTCGCTTCTCGGACCAGCCATGTTATTTCTCAATCAGTATTTCAATACATTCATAAACGAATACATCGTATTATGGTTATGCATGGTTAGTCCACATATAGTATTTATTTTACAAAATTACATATAAATATGTGTAGATTTGGGCAACATTCGACTTGCTGCGCTATTCATCTCAAATCTGCCTGGAGATCTGTGATCACCTGCACATAGATCTGTTCCGGATTCCATATCCAGGCGGACCACTACCGCGGTCAAACCCGGTGGTGACTGCCACGTCGCCCGTGGAAAAGAATGGTACGAATACGCGATTCGGCAAGAACCGCACCCGAAACAAACACCACTATTAAACCAATCAAGTGCTCGACGCTGTTTTGATTCGGCTGGCATTAGCGCTCGTTTCCATTAACTGCCATCTCCATTTACCATTTCCTTCACACGACACTCTGGTGTAAATGTGACTTCGGGTGTGTGTGTAGACTCTGTTTTTTATAAGGGCGACTTTTGAACAATAAAGTTGTGTACACGGGTTTCTCGCTTTGCATTTTTATTAATTTCTTTAAACTTGAACTTTTATTGTACTTTCTTGTTGTTTATTTTGATTATTCTTAGTTCAGGGTAATTAGTTTCACAGGTTTCAAAACTGACACAAATGTTTTGAATAACTTTCAGGTTTATTTTTAAATCGAAATCAATCTTGATTTGGTTTCAATTAAAAACAATATATTGTATAAATAGGACTAGATAAATATAAAAACGGTACTACTAAATTTTTTTTTTTTTTTAATATGCAATAATGATAAGTCTTGCAATGAGTTTTGTTGTTTCAGAAAGTCGTCCTTAGTAATCTAACTTTAAGCGCCCGAGTTTATTCAATCTCGAATGAAATTAACTGCAGGCAGTTGTTTTTCATCAAGAATATTTTTTTGCTTCATTTTTGGCAAATAAATATTGTGTTGCATCTTGCAGTGTATTTTTTTTTTGTTATTCATTCTTAAGTTAATGTTGATTTATTTTCTTTACGAACAAATTAGTAATAATTAATATATTAATATCTCTTGTATAAGTAATAAGCTCGGGTTTATGATTTGCACTTCAGTTTTTAACACATGTACAAAGACTGTTTAAGGAATTTATCATTATTTGATTAAAGAACAATATTACAATTAGAACAAATTTTGAGTATTGGTATTTGTCATTAGTTTTAGATGAAGTTTAAATAAACATTTAAAAATATCTACGTAAACAAATACGTCTAGTCTGCGTCTGCATCAGAAACGAATAAATACTATAATAGATATTATAATAGAAAGCAATATAACAATGTATGTTATTAATGATAAATTCCTTTTTAGACCACAGTTAGTTCTGCAAAACTATTCAGTAACTCGCACATGTTGTACACAAACTTTTCTAGTAATCACGTAACCCAACACTGACTGTAAATAGCAACCCTTTCTATCTGTATTCACTGTTCATTTCTTTGTTATTTATAACCGATTTCTTTTATTTTCTTCGATGAAGACCCAAGAACTGGATGCTTGAGACATTACTTATAGAAAGACTTTGACACGGTGGTGGTTTTCGCTATATAGGTACATTTATGTTTAATTTATTATTTCCTTTGAATGTTAAACTTCTAAAATGAAGTAATTTTCCATCACTAACATTTGTTAAATGCTGTTCATCTTCTTTAACATATTAGCGGATGAAAACTATGAGGTGAATTTATACTAACTTGTGAGTTATTATAGTCCATAATAAAAAGTGATAAATTTTAAAAATTTTAGTGTCTTAGATCTAGAATTAAATTAATATCTAGTCAGAACCGATTTTATACAGATATTTTTCAAGAATTTTACAATATTAAACCTTTTTTTCAACATTTTCAAATAGTATCGGTTCGTTTTGGTTTAGTAGTTTAAATTATTTTAAACGAAATATTTTATTTTAGTAACAATTGATTTCAAAAATAAGATGTTGAGCGTGAAATAGAAACCTTGAGAAGTTAAAGTGACAAGTTTAAATTAGGATAATTTCAAGTTGATAAGTATAATTGAAATATTTATCGCTGAAACTTTTCTAGGTTTGTATTTTTCGATTCGTCCTTGAAGTCAAAACTTTTGGAGTCAATTGTCACCACAAAAGGTCACCTCTAACGAAACTTATGAAACGTGAACAAGATTCGACTGTCGCCAACAATTAACATAATATATTTTTATATTTCTGATATACATAGTTTAACGTCATTGGATCGCAGTCACTGTTGATTTAGCACATGAAAAGAAATATTAATAATTAGGAAGCATTTACCATTTAATGTATCTACTTATGATCTATCTAGCTTTCATTGTGATTATCTATACCTGAATCGGTTAACATGTTACTTTGTTGTGTGTATGTACATTTTATTGTTAATATTACTATTGTCAAGTCTCATATTGGATTGTTTAAATTTTTAATTTCATTTTTGTCATGTCTATGAGATTGAGTTCAGTTTTCCAAATAAATAATATTAAATATTGTTGTGTACCTATAGACCATGTGTTTATAATTGTTATCTTAATTCAGTTAATGTAATTGAATTATAACTTTATCTTGCTAATGTTATGTTATCATTAATTAATGGAAAGATAACTTGTCAGATTTGCTAGGAGAAATATATTTGATTTTATTTGAAAATGCTGTATGTGTTTTCTTGAGAGAAAAAAACGATTAAAATCGTTATAGTTGATAAGCATTTTCAAATGATGTATCGATTTTAACAAAAAAAATATAATTTTCTATCAGTTATTGTTTCAAAATAAAAGAAATTTGTAAAAGAAACAAAACTTTATTTGTGTCAGTATGTGTATGTATGTTTTTTGTAATAAACTAACGCTAAATGTAGTTCAATTTTAGTGTCTGATTGCTGCATGCGCTTAGCTTATTAATAAATTAACGATGCTTTTTATATTTTATTCATTTCGCAAATGCATGCAAATTATTTGTTTTTCAGGGGATTATGATTCAGATATTGATATTGAAGATACAGCGCCATTATTATAGCCTCATCATTCATATTCCTTCAAGAATCCTAATTTAAAATTTAAGAAAACAAATGAATACTTAATTATAAAATTAGTTATATCAGCGCTTGCTTTGTCATATAAACTAAAATTTGTACTATTAAAATGTTAAATTATAAAGAAATGTCATAATTTTATGTGTTAAGAATTGCATGTTTTTGTATTTTAAAATTGCTTTCAGTTAGTTGTAGATTTTTGGTTAGTACAATTAATTTAAAGTATTATTTTTGTCATAATTTTAATTGAAGTTTTAATAAATGTTACTAAATAAATATTTGGATTTTCTAAATGAATCATGTGCTATTTTCGATTTTAGAAACTGGAACGGAAATTATGTACAAATCGCAATTTTCAGTAAAGCCGGACCTGTGTAAGAATTTTTCTCATCATTTATTAAAATGAAAATGTAATTAAAAATTCAAATTTATGCTTATATATTTTTAAATAAAGTTATTTAAACAAATTTTGTTTTTAGTTTTAATGAAGATATAATAAATTTTTGCTCATCAAGTTTGTACATTCCCAAATCCCAATCCATTGTGAAGTTTGTTATAGATCAAGATGATAAAATGTTGTTTATCAGTGCAAGTGTAAAAATATTTTGATTTCTGTTTATATTTGTATTAAAAAACGAAGTTTGATCAAATATGTGAATTGTTATTAAAAATGAAGTTTTAGAGTACGTGTGGCGAGTTATTTAATTAATTTTTAAAACAGATTTTAGAGTTATAACTGACCAAAACATAATGTAAACATTATTACAAAGTTTAGCTAATGTTTATTTTAACAAATTCATTTGTTTACCGTGTTCACTTGTTATACATATGTAACAAATGATAGAAAAAACAATTGCTAGTTTACTTTCTTGGTGTTGTGATAACAGAAATTTTTGTTTATAATGACTCATTAGATGCAAACTTATTTTTAACACAACATATTTCAAATGCGTAAACTTCGCATTAGTATTTCACTGTTCATAAAAGCTGTGAATATATTATTTTTACTATGTCTACATATCGGCATCGTAAGTGGTAAGTATTGTTTTTGTTCAACTTGAAAAACAATTGGTGCAGTTATAGGTGTACAATAAAACTTTTGTTTCATATAGGAGGTACTGGTTTCGGAAATGTTCCTCCACTGTTATTCGTAACACAAGAAGACATACGATTAGTGAGCAATAATAGAGCAAATACTAAACCAAAAGTTCAAATATTAGTTCGTAATTTAACTCAAGGAGCCGGTTTGGATATCAACTATGCTGCTCAAAAATTATGTTGGACAGATCAAGGTTTGGAAACCATCCAGTGTGTATCATATAATGGAATGGAAGTGGATAACAAGGTAATAATATCAAATTATTAAAATGTAATAAGATAGTACTACATAATATTGTTGTAGGTGGAGGTAATAACAACAGACCTCATACTTCCGGAAGGTTTAGCCTGTGATTGGTTTACAAATAAATTGTACTGGACCGACAGCGATACAAACAGAATTGAAGTAGCTACGATGGATGGTGAACATCGTAAAGTTTTAATCTGGTCAGATATTGATCAACCACGTACAATTGCTTTGGTTCCGATGCGTGCAATAATGTTCTGGACAGACTGGGGAGAAGTACCAAAAATTGAACGAGCTGGTATGAATGGTGATCCATCCACTCGCAAAGTTATAGTTTCGAGCGATATTTTCTGGCCAAATGGTTTAACTGTTGATTATATATCTGAATTATTATATTGGATTGATGGAAAATTAAAGTTTATTGATTTTGTTGATTATAATGGAAATAATCGGCGCAGACTCGTTAAAGATGCTTCAGATTACCCTTTTGCTCTTACGCAGTATCATAACAGATTGTTTTGGACTGACTGGCACACATCGTATATACATACATTAGAAATAGACAAGAATTCAACAGCTCACGAACCAAAAGAACTAGTTCACTCAAACCAAATTCCTATGTGTATCCAAACTTGGGACGCCAGTCGACAACCTGCTCCATTACCGGGTGAAAATCCTTGCGCCATTAACAACGGCGGATGTTCCCACCTTTGTCTTCTTGCTCCTTATTCCCCTGGGTTCACTTGCGCTTGCCCAATCGGTATTCGACTAATAAACAACAAAACTTGCGCTCCAGGCCCCGAAGAAGTTCTTCTTTACGCTGTTAGAACCGAAATCTCAATTTTGTATCTTGATTCAGATGATTATACTCATCGGATACTTCCGTTAACTAAAATTAATTATTCTATAGCGATTGATTATGATCCAGTGAATGGTTATTTGTATTGGACGGATGATGAAGAAAAAGCAATTAGAAGAGCTAGATTAAATGGAACTGGACAAGAAGATGTTATTGTAAATGATGTGCATCATCCAGATGGACTTGCCATTGACTGGGTTGCAGGGAATTTATACTGGACTGACACTGGATCTGATCGAATTGAAGTGAGCAGACTTAACGGTAGTTATCGACGAGTTTTAGTTCACGAAGGTCTGGGCGAACCAAGAGCTATTGTTGTAGCTCCAGAACACGGTTGGATGTTTTGGTCTGATTGGAATGACAAACTTCCTAAAATCGAACGCGCTTCTTTGGATGGATCTGATCGAATAGTTCTAGTTAATAGCAGTTTAGGATGGCCGAATGGATTAACTTTAGATTTAAAACAATCTAAAATTTATTGGTGTGACGCAAAAATTGATAAAATTGAAGTTGCAAACATGGATGGGTCCGATAGATTAGTTTTAATTAATGATAACTTACCTCATACCTTTGGGCTCAGTTTGATGGGTGATTATATTTACTGGACTGACTGGCAGAGGAGGGCCATCGATCGAGTTTTAAAAGATACAGGAGCAAATCGAACTGTAATCACGGACCAAGCAGCAAATGTAATGGGGGTGAAAGCCGTCCGATTAAATGACACCAGCGGGAACAATCCTTGCCGTCATTATAACGGAGGTTGTTCCCAATTATGTCTCAATCGTCCCCAAAACAAATTCGTCTGCGCTTGTCAAATGACTTACGAACTACGAACCGATAATCGTACTTGCATTCTTCCCGATAGTTTTCTTCTTTACTCGCGAAACCAGTCAATCGGTCGCATCAGCATCGAAAACGGGAACGACAATAAAAACGACGCTGTGATTCCGATTTCTGGAATTAAACACGCGACGTCGCTTGATTTTGACGGCGGTGGAATGCGGATGTATTGGGCGGATGGAAGATCAGTTTTTAGAGCGTATATCAACGGATCTGATGCTCATCGAGTTATTGAACTTGGAGCTAGGGTTCCATCAGTTACAGATGTAAATACGCAAATTACAGTTGCGATTGATTGGTTAGCGCATAATGTTTATTGGACGGATGCTGCTGCGAATAAAATTGAAGTTGCTAGATTGGATGGATCGAGTAGAAGAGCTTTATTGTGGAAGAATTTGGAAGACCCTAGAGGACTTGCATTAGATCCTGCCTATGGGTAAGTTTTATATATTTTTGAATTGAATTTTTATAATAATAAATAATTTATGTTAGATTAATGTACTGGTCGGAATGGGGTGCGAAATGTATTAAAAAAGCTGCTATGGACGGTTCAAAGCAGTCAATTTTAATAAGTAATACAGGACATGCAAAAGGTTTAACAATCGATTACGATGATCGATATTTATATTGGTCAGATCTATTTAATCCTGCAATTCATCGAGTCAGTTTAGATGGAAGAAATAGAAAGACTCTTATTTCGAAGGATATTGGCGAACCGATGGGTCTTACTATGTACAAAGATAAAATTTATTGGACAGATTGGAAATATGGTAAATAATCTCGTCTATATGTTAAAATATATCAATGAAAATTATTATTTTTTAGGTGAAATATATTCTGCAAATAAGTTAACTGGAGAAGATCGCACGGTAGTTTCTCGATTGCGTGGTTTATCAGATTTAGTCGTTGTACATTCTTTACGCCAACATCAATCTAATCAATGTTCAGTGGATAATGGAGGCTGTTCAAATCTATGTCTTGCTTTACCAGAAACTAATTTGAATTCTCATAGTATGTCGCATACTTGTGCTTGCCCTACACATTATACTTTGTTGAATGCTACTTGTACAGGTGAGAGTAAAATTGAAATTAAATTTAAATCGGATGAGAATAACGGAAATTTTATTTCAGCGCCAAGTTCGTTCATTATTTATAGTCAACGTAATTCTGTAGTCCGATTGTTACCTGATTCTTTCGATTATCCTGAAGCTGTATTACCTATTCAGGGACTGAATAGAATTAAAGCTGTTGATTTTGATCCTGTTTCGCATTATTTATACTGGGTAAACATTTATTTTTTTGTGCTTTCTCTATTCTATTAATTTGATTTTCGTGTAGATCGACGGTAAAACCCACTCCATCAAACGTGCTTTGGACAATGGCTCTTCCGCTGGCGTCATCGTTCCCGGCAGTTCCGCCAACGACGGCTCTCCTTACGACCTTGCCATTGATTCTCTCGGCCGTCTTCTCTTCTGGACTTGCTCCACACACAACGTTATAAATGTCACCCGCTTAGACAACGGTTCAGCAGTTGGGATCGTTGTTAGAGGTCCAGGAATCCAACCCCGGTTACTTGCAATTCATCCTACGAAACGCTGGTTGTTCTGGACGGATAATGGAGATCAACCCAGGTTGACCAGAGCTAGATTGGATGGTTCCCAACATTTGGACTTAATTACAACAGAACAGAATATTACTGCAATTGCTCTGGATTTGGATACGGATATGGTTGTTTGGGCTGAAGGATCTTCAAAGGGATATCATGTTTATATGTGCAACATGGATGGCGACAATAAGTAAGTCGTTTAAATTCAGTTATTTATTTGAACAATAGAGACATAATAAAAAAAGTTTTGACGGATTTAACGGTAAAACTCATACTCGTTAATTTTATTTAATCCAATATTTTGCAACAATTCTGTTGCTTCATCAGGGAAAAATAGTTAATTGTCAAAGTGAATAGAATAAAATTGTAAATTCTAGTGAAATGCAAATAATAAAAAAAAATAAAAAACAAAATATTTTTGACAAATTCTTGCGAAACCACGTACAATATTGAATAAAATAAAATTAATAACTAGATGAATTTTTACTATCTTTTAACTTATTCCTTAACTGCAGTCAAGTCCGTTAAAATTTTTTTTATCATTCAACAAGTCGGCGTTACTTCGCTTTTACAAATATTGACATATCTTGTAGGCATTCAGTAACCGAGATGAAAGCAACAGTAAGTCAGCTAGCAGTTCATGGCGGTCTGATGTACTGGCTAGAACGCAGCCAAAACCAACTCCGCAAACGGAATCTCAGCAGCACGTATCAGGATCAAATCCGTTTAGCATACGGCACGACAACTTTAACCGATCTCGTTTCTGTTCGTGCTCCACCATTAAACCATTCTTGTGCAAGTCATCGCTGTTCTCACATTTGTATCGGTAACGCAACAACCGTGGAATGTGCTTGTCCGCAAGGACTCGCGCTGCAAGATAACCGCAGAAGCTGCTCTGCAGTTCCTGAATGCGGGAAAGATCATTTCACCTGCGGAAGGAACAGATACACGTACGCGGTGAGTAATAACGACTGTATTCCATCGGCCTGGAGATGTGATGGACAATGGGACTGTCAAGATAAAAGCGATGAAGAAGATTGTCCTACTTGTAGACCAGATCAGTTTAGATGTCAAAACGGCGATTGTGTTGAGCAGAGTGCTGTTTGTGATGGAATACCGCAGTGTACTGATTCTTCGGATGAAGTGAGATGCTGCACCAAAGAAGAGTTTAAATGTCCGCGAACAGATGTTTGTATAGCTCTTGCATCTTTGTGTGACGGAACAGATAACTGTGCAGACGGAGCTGATGAATCCGAAATAATCTGTTCCCGTCCGCATCCTATACCCAGTCAAAGCTCTGGAGGAACTTACGTTATAGCTATGGTAGTGGGCGCAATATCTCTCGGTTTATTCATTTTCATAGGTCTTATTATAAAACGTCGCTGTTGTCCAAATCTCGCAGGCCGAGCAACTATTCCTCTTGACGACCAAGCATCAGATCCATTGAGTCCAAAACCAGAAGGTCGCACCGCGCAGTTCCTTCGCGCTAACAGCAAAATGCGAAATGTTCCTCCACCGGATGTTGTAAGAATGTCAACTCTAGGACATAACCATGGACACAGCCAGAGCTCTTCTGGTTGTTACGACCGGTGCCATATTACTGGTGCGTCCAGCAGTACAAATGGTTCTAGTTTAGCTTGTTATCCGCGGGAAACATTAAATCCTCCTCCAAGCCCAGCCACGACTGCTGCGTCGAGTCCGGGGCCAAGACATCGGCCTTATCGACATTACAGATCGATAAATCAGCCACCTCCTCCTACGCCTTGTTCGACGGATGTGTGTGATGAAAGTGATTGTAATTATCCACCGAGGAGTAGATACGATGCTGGGCCGTTTCCTCCGCCGCCGACTCCGCGATCGCATTGTCATAGTGAGAGTTGCCCACCGTCGCCCAGTTCGCGGTCTTCGACTTACTTCAGTCCGTTACCTCCACCGCCGTCGCCCGTTCCGTCGACGCCATATCGCGGGTACGATTCCTAGATGTAGAATAATTGTTCAACTGACGAAAATGTGTTCTATGTACCTAACTTAAATGTTTGATACATACCTTTACCTATCACCATGTGCCTAAAATGTTTTATATATTATTTTTTTTTTTTTAGTTTTGTAAAGACCAATGTTTTATTAGTATTCATAATATTAATTTTTAATATGGATAGACTGTTAAATGTACGTATAACTGAAAGGTTATTTTAGTTGAAAATAAATTTAAAAATTAAACAATAATCGTATGAATTTTGTGTTTGCGCTGTGTTTCTTGAGAAAGCATGCGGTGTATGAATAACTGTACGTAAACTTATTCAAGCCATGGAAAGTGCTGCACTCGAATCTTTACTTCACACACATTTAATTCAAACACACTATTTTAAAAGCAATGGCTGGGACCACGGGCTCTGTTTTTGAATGTTTTTCAATAACTTTAGTAACTACTTGCTCCTTAGTAACTGCTACAAGCAGTTGCAAAAAGAAACGGTTGGTGATTTGTTCCAGTTCTAAGTGAAAAATAATTATTACTTCTAAAAGAAATTTGCACGAGGCGATAGATGATTTTTCGAAAATTTGATTTTTTTTCATGCATTTGAAGTGAAATTGTATTAAAATTGAGTGAAACAAATGAATATTTTAAAACAGTTGAATGCGGCTCTGTTCTTTTGTTTATTTGTTGTGAAGTTGTCAGCATTGGTGTCAAATTTCCCTAGACGATATGTTTGTTTCCATCGATTTTTTTTTGGGTTGTCGAAGGTGTGGTTTAAATATTTATCGTAAACATCTCTGATAACTTTATCTATCACAATGCTCATGTGACGAAGAAGGTAACTGAAGACCGTTAGTATTGAGTCAATAGTGAAGCGATTGTCTAGTGTTTGTTGTTTAATGGTGATAATTTTATTAAGGTTATGGTCGGGTGAGCGGCCGTTATGACTAGTTGGGCTGCCAGAATGCATAGGCGAGCTGCCACTTTTAGCAATGTTGTTACATCTTGTGGTCACCCATCCGGTCCATACCCTCGACGACTGGAAAAAGTTAAGTTTGGTGTACCCTTGGAAGAAGTTTGCAAGAATGACATTCCTGGACCACTTCTTGTAAGTACAACACATCTGTTTGACATAAATCTTATGTACACACACATACTTAACATGCAAGCACTATTTTAAAACCAGTGTGGATTTTGTTTTTAATTTCTTTTTTTTTGCAGGTGCTCATTTTAAAATTAAATAAAGAAGCGCCCTTTAGAAAAGATGTTTTCCGAGCACCGGGTCATCAGGGTGCAATGAAAAAACTAATACATTTCCTACAGACTGGAAGACTGGTGAACATGGATAACTTCAGTGTATATACGATAGCGAGTGTTTTGAAAAAGTTTCTTCGTAAGATTCCTGGTGGAGTTTTCGGACGCGAAATTGAACAACAGTTATTTCAGATCATTGAAATGTCTGATGTTCAGGAGCAGCGGGATGAAATTTACAAGTAGGAGAATGTTTCTGCTTCTGTTTGATTACTGCTTATGCTTATCTTTTTGAATTAGGATCATAATGTCATTGCCTGTGTACACCCAACGACTGCTTGTCTTGTTATTTGGTACGTTTCGAGTGATTGCCTCGAATAGTGAACGGGCCGGCACCGGTATGTCTAGCGAAGCACTTGGAGTCAGTGTGGCACCTAGCTTTTTTCAGTCGTGTGTCAGTGACGGTAAAACCGCCAAAATGGAAGACGTATTGCGTTTTAAGGTAATTTCAACTTAAAATTTTTCTCTTTTTTTTCATATAAATAAACAGATAAATATTTAGTTAAAGTTGGACAAAATCATTGCCTAAGTTTTGAGTTAACTCATAGTAAATTTACCATGCATAAAATTATTTATTTTTGTGTATATAAAATTATTCGAACAGGTGCACAATAATCGAAGCATGAATAAAATAGTTGCGCACATGCATAAATAATAAGTACAGTGAAACATCGCTAGTGCAAACATAATTAGCATCTAGAAAGCGGAAAATGATTTGTTGAAATATGTTAAATAGTTTGGTTCATTCTTTGTAAATTTACTATCATAATGACTGAATCATTTCAAAAGGGTCTCCAATTATGAATTAATTCCTCGAATTACTGTAAATTACGCTGTTGTCCATTGTACATCTATTGCAACCACTTATTCAATTACTGCGTAATATACACTTTAGGCCATCAAGTAGGGAATGAGTTATTTAAGTTATTTATTATTTGATATTAATTTGTTATTTGCTTTTGAAAACATTTGCTGTAAACTGCTTTCTTTGTTTATCAGGCCGAAGTTAACGTAAGTACATATTTACTTGCTGTTTATTGTATGTTTGCGTTTATTGATTTGCCGTTTTATTTTCCTGTTTATTTAAAGATAGTGGTTTTTTATTTTTCTAAATAATTTACAGTCATTTCTAATTTTATTTTGCACCTTGTTTTTAATATTAGTGGTAATTTCAAATAGTATGTTGAAAAATTAGATTAGAATAGAATATGTATTTTTGGATCTAACTCTAATTGGATATTAATTGTATGATACTAGATGCAGAATTAATAAAAATATGATGGAAATTTAAGTATATAACTGTTAACTACGCATCAAATTATTTCAAATTGTTGCATTTTTTTTCAATCTCAGTTTCCATCTGTGATTAGATACAGTTATCTAATATTATATTGTACTATAAAATATGTGTGTTTTGTTTTTCTAGTAGCACTAGTAATGTACTATACTATTTTCTTTAAATTTGTGAATTAATTTGCTTCTTAGTGTGTGCCGTTTGTTCTACTTTCTCACAAGTTACCGGTGTGAAGAAAACATTTTGAAATAAATAAAAATAAAATAAAACCAGTTTCCTTCACTCTTGTAATGACTTTTAAAGTGGTGTATTTACGGTTCTATAACAATGTTGATGTATGCAGGTGGCGACACGGGTCATGAAGCATTTAATTGAAGAGTTTGCCTCGTCGGATCTTTTTGGGCGCGATAACTACGAGTTTTATGCACGCGTGACTGGCCGTGTGTTGCGCGTGCAAGGGGAGTGGATATGTTCGTTTCAATACCCTCCGCCCCCGCCCAGAGGAAATTCAGCACAGCAGCTATACGCAAGTAAGTATTTTGTTTTTTAATCCAGCATGCTATTATTGATGGTATTTACTGCATTTTAATTTGTTTTCTAGATAATTGTCCTCATTTCACTTCCTCGCTAGTTCCTGAACTCCAGAACCTTCAATCCTTATGTGTGAAACCTGGCACAATAATTTTCCTTCCTAATGATCAACTCCATATCTATTCACATGTACATGAAACTTTGTATGATAGTGAGAATGATTTCGTTTTAAGTATTTAGTTTTGTATTTAGTTTCGAATAAATATTGTTTTGTTTTGTTTTCTTTTTATTGGTAGCTTATTTTAATGACTAATGCTTTTAACAGCTCAGCTTTCACTGGAGGCTGAAAAGACATGGCTGCAGTGCGAGTGTGCACGTTGGCATATGAAATACAATTTAGAAGGTAATTATTTTAATCGAAATAATAATCACGTACATTATTGATTTCATAGCAATAAAAATTTCAAACGTTTTATTGACCATTACAAAACAATAATAAAATAGAAACATTATACTCAGCACTAAAAATTTATGCGATAAGAATTTTTATAGAGCTCATGTTACTTAATCGATTTATAACAAGAAAATCAATATGCAATTATTAGAATTGAAACGCATTATTGCATCAATATTTTAGTTCGTAGAATTACAATTTATGTATACTGAAATGTTTTCCTTGAAATTAAGTGTAAACACATTTATTTAACTTGCATTTTTTTTACAAAAGGTGTCTTATCAGCTCAAGTGAAACTTTCTAGAATAACTGTTTTAAAATTTAAACATTCACATTACAAAGTCGTCTAATTGGTGGCTCGTGCATTACAAAGCTAAACTTGAACGCAACATTTTACGCACACTTTTCAGAATCAGGAACTTTCAATTCGCGCCCTCGCGCGGTAAAATATACAAAAACATATTTCCTCAAGCATTATTCTTAAAAATAACAAAATTTAGTTCATAAAATGTTACACCGATTATCGTGTACATCAAGACCCACAAAAACTATCGATAATCGCCAACATCTTTTTAAATAAATGCTTTAGAAATTGATTTTTTTTTTAAATTTCGCTATGAACTTTGAATACAAATAGGAAATTTAAAGAGACAAGGTCGAGCGAAGCTGTTATTTTATAAACAAAACGGGATTTAATCATGGGAAAGTTAGGATAGCCAAATTAATTTTTCAAGCACTGGGAGCAACAGAACATCCTCTGTAATTTCACTATCTGCCACTGCTGCTTCGTCTGTATTTTTTCTTATAAATTAATATGATAAGAATAGTGAAATAATAATGATAATAAACAAAAAATCAAAATAAAAGATGTTTAACTCGTCTGAGATTATTACTATCGTAAATAATCCGTTGTGCAGCAATGGGTCAACAAGACGAATGCCAATCCACGCCAGCGCTGATGGAAAGCGGCGGAGCAGTAACCTCCACCTCACTGGGAATGATCCCCGAACATACTCTCTTAGAATCCTGCACTCGTTTATCCATCTCCTTGGAGCAGAACGGTCTCTTCAAAGCTGGAACAGGTCCCTCGAGCCGATCTTCCAGCGCTAGCCGTTCGTCCACTTCTGGCGCTGCTGCTGCTGGCGGAACCGCCCCCGTGGCGCTGCTGCGCATGACTTTAGATGAACTGCGTGACGTGAACAGATATGCTGAAAGCACGAAGAGCTTGTCGTATCTGCCCTTGGTCCATGAGAGGCAGACGGCGAGGATGAGGACTAGAAGTGAGTGGTTCTTGTCTCCGACGGTCGAATGCACTAGCTGTGGAGGAAGTATTGCGAGTGATGTCAGTGAGGTGGTGCTCGCTGCGCGAGAGCTACTGAGACGCTCGTCTTCTGGCACCATAGGTAATTATATTTTATTTTATCCTATAATTTTACCATACTAATAACTGTAAAACACTAGTGTTGTTAAACAAATCATTGTATAAAAAAAATATAATATTTTGATGCTAGTTGGACTAAATAAAAAAATGCGGTTTGTACAACAAACACTAAAGATCCTCCACCAATTATGAAACGTATAATAAAATTATATCTTCATCAACTTTTTCAATATCATTTACCCGCCGAATTTTTTTAAAATCTCTTCGTTGGAATTAAATTTTTTCTTGCGGCATCAGCCTTATTCTTAATTATATGTCATAATTTCACTCTTGTTAAAATAGGGATGCAATTGTTTTCCCGAATAAAAATGTAAATAACCAAGCAGTTGGATACCCGAATAGCTATTGCATACTTATTTCTCGCTGTTGTAATATATCCATTGTATAAGAATTAATACAGTAGCGACTCTTCAAATATTTCATGATTACAATATTTTAGAGGGCATGTCTCAGTGCACTACTGAGAATATGGTCGCTCAGCATCCGCTGATAGGCTGATATCTTAATCTTAATAGAAAAGAAAGTTTAGTACGTCCTTGACGTTGTTCTATCTTTCAAATGTCAAACATATTTAGTTTAGTTCATTTTTATTGGGTTACATACTGTAAAATGAGGTAAACTTATTTGTACCATGAAAAATTGGAACTTTTATAATGTAGGTGAAATAAGTTTTATTATATTTTATGCCACTTGCAACTGACAGTTATTTAAATTTACCGCTGTGCACAGCTACTGTCAAAATGACCGCTCAGCGTATGATCGTCGGTCAATGCGATAAGGTCAAAATGTCAACAGCGAATGTCTCTACTGTATTAATTCTTATATTATGATATATCTATTAAATATTTTTTTATATTCTTTAAAACAGGCAGATTCATAAAAGGGATTAGCGCTAACTCCATTTTTATTATTACTCGTAACTTCATTTTCCATTTTCAGAACATAATTATTTTAACTAAGATTGTAATCAAGATTGGTTAGCATAAAATTTGATACATATTGTTAATATAATTAATTTGGAAACTAAGTGACCTGACAGATGATGAAAAAAATGGCGTTAACGTTTTATGAATCTGCCTGTAAAAAGATTGTTATGTTAATGTTGCGATACACGTAATGTTATCTGCTCTTTACTTTATTCAAGAATTTTAAGCAATTCTTTCATAATGTTAAAAGCTATATACCATTACTTATATCCAAAATTACTATAAAATTGAAAAAATAAAACATTGACGATTAATAATGTATATATTTTCTTGTAGTTGGCGCAGTCGGGCTGTCGCTCAGCGCAGAATCCGTTCAGCGTCGTCCAAGCGTCCGCCGTTCCAACAGCCGGGACAAGCGTTACTACCTCCACCGATCCGGCAGCCGACGCAACAAAGAAAACGGCTGTTGCTCACGAACAGGCAGCTTCAAGACCAAGAAGGACAGCATATCACGCACGAACAGCTACAAGGCAGCGACGTCAGTGGTGGAGCGACGCGGGTCCGGCAGCTTCAAGCTGAAGTCGGCGTCGCGCTCCACTAGTTTCAAGAGCACCGGGGAGTTGTGTACGTGTATAACCCCCGCGCCGGCAGAACCTCCCAAAGTAGAGGAAGTCGCCGCCGTTTCCGCGGAGAACCCCGCTCGGGATCCGTCCGCCCCCGCTGTTCAGATACAAACCATACATGTTACCTTAACGTACAAACCGAGAATATGAGGCAACTATTTTACAGTTTTGGTTCCCGTTGGATAGGCGGTCCTCCTGCACTGTGATTGTAACGATATTTATTTACTCACTTTTTTCAACATACCAGCAAGATATTAAAGGAATTTACTGCGGTATCTTCTATATTATAAAAAATTGATTTAAAATTAAAGCCTCCTAGATCTCGAATACTATTTTAATTCGGTATTTTATTGTCTTGTTGTTGGTTGAAAAGGGCGAGTGTGTTTAGTTGTTAGTTCCCGAAAGCAGCTAAAATTCCCCAAAAATTGTGCAGCGACCGTTTGTCACGTTTCCTTATCAGGGTATCCCGAAAAAATAAAATCAGCAATCACTTTTCAATGGGACCGGTCTGTACATGTTTTACATAGAAATAATTATTCCGTGTCCTCGATAACTATTGTCGTTGTTATGTATGTAAAATATTGATAAGAATTAACCATCGCGGTAACTGCAATCGATGGTTGAAGAGTGATTTTCCTAAAATTTTTCACCAAGAAAAAGACCAAATATTATTTTACTATTTTTACGAAGACTGCATTCCAAATAATTAACAATAGGGAGATACGATGCATTTAATTGTTGCTCGCTTTGAATTGAAATCTTTTGATGTGGATATTTACGAGTTTAATTGCTTTATGGACTTGGGCACGGCACGCCGAGCCCGACGCACGCACACGTCATCAATCACGTTTTTGTGTTTGACGCGATATTTCGAGACATTTGTCAGTATTACGATGCTCGGTATTTTTATTTCTTTTTTTACACGCCATACAAATTAAATATGCAACGAATTTTATACGGCGATACAAAACTGTTTTAAAGATTGACTTACTTTTTATCTCATAGAAATCATTATGTTTTGATTCAAGGCTCTAATTATTATCGGATTATTTACATCCGGTGTAATTTTGATGTGCATATTTTGTTTCATATCATTTCTTCATTTATCATTTTAGAATTAATTGTTCAACCTATCATTTTAAGACATTATAAGAAGTGTAATTTATTTTGTTTGTATTCTATACATTTTTTCAATGAGTATATTATATATGCACATTTTAAACAATCGACCCACCGCACATAATATATAAATATATTTAGGTTATATACAGCTTTAATGCTAGTTTAGTATTCAATCTTGCCATTCACGTGTTTTGTTTAAGTTTCCAGTATTTTTATTAATTGAGGTAGTATTTCGCAAGTATTATTTTTTGTGAACGTTGGTTGAATGCGATTGCGTGTAGCGTGCGACCCGCGGTAAAGTGCGTGCCTGGATTCTGCTCTACGTTCCAGAATGCTACTCGTTATGATTATGTACAAGTGGATTTATACTTTGAGTGTCACTAAGTGTTAATGCCCAAGTTTTACCGTGTGTGAGTCATGCGAGAAAAGGCGCGTTATCAATACAAAGAATAACACCAAACTATATTTACGATCACACTCTTTTCGACTAAATTTTATCATTATAAAGTAAGTTTTACAATTTTTGAAAACAAACAAATTTTTAATAATTATTCTTACAAGTTGTACCTTTTTTAATCGATTATTATATATTTTAAGGAGATTAATTCCTTGTTGAAATATTAAAAAGTTTTTAGTCATATTCATTTTGGCCAAAGATAAAAATATATTTTTAATATTTATAGACGTTGAACTTGCCTGTAATCTGATTTTACACGAATATAATCGTTTATAATTTTTAAAAATGTAAACGAAATAAATGCCAAATTCACAGTATGGAATCTTTTACATTGATCTCTGAATATTTTATTGTGTTCAGTATAAGCTATTTTTAATAATGGATAGGTATCACGCTAATTGTTTGTATGTATTTATGTACTTTTGATGAAATATAAAAGTTTTAAACAAAATGTGCACTAGTGTATTCAATGTTTGCATCATGTTCACGAAGTCTGCATTATCGACACCGGCGTTCGTGATCGGCTTATCAGCTTTCGGCGTCGGCCGTCGACGCGCGTCGTCGGAAAGTTTACGCGTGATACGGGGTGTTTGGTGGGGGTAGCACACGTTTTAACCCCCTTATCAACTGTGTATTACTGTCTCGTCGTCTGCCTGTTCGCGAAGTCTTGCTTCCCTTAGTTTCTCACGTTTTTCTTACCTTCCTCATTTATTACGTGTTCAGTTTTATTTTTCTCATTGGTGTGCAATTTGTGAATTCAGTGCTTTTTCATTCGTCAGTGTTTGCACGGTGAGTATCGCTTATTATTTGTTTTGTCCATACCGGCTTGTTGCTTTAGGTCATTAACAGTTGATTGTTGACATAGCAACCAATAGATTTTGCAATTAGTAAACTGGAGCGAAGCTATTTTTGTCTAATATCGTTTAGTAGGATGTAGGAATATGTTTTTCATTACAATAACAGTTTCTAGGAAGCGATGACTTGACTTACAACAATAACAAAAACACCAGTCACGCTTCTTGTTACGTATTCAGGAGTCAACACAATTTTATTTGGGTTTATAAATCGGCGCGCTTTAGTTGCAACTGATAATATTGATATATAATCGAACTGGCGATACGTATACACACAAATATTTCATTGGATAATTATCAATATTAAATAGACAATAGGAGAGTTATTAATTTCATATTGACGTCACGGAAATGAAATATGAGTTGTTTGAAACTGTTATAATTAAAAAGTATGGGGACAGATGTATCCTTTTTCATTTGTCGTTTTCTAGGAAGCGCTTATCAATTGTCATTATGTTTTTCGGGTCGCGGTTATGAAGGTAAATACTTGACATTTAAGAATGTCGTCGTGAGTCGTTCTTTTGGAGTTTACTGGAAATCAATAGGCACGTTATATCTAGATTTTCTTGTCATAAGAATTACCTCTTTAGGATCTCGCGAGCGCTTATTCTGAAGATTGCGTTACTTGAAGTGTAAACTTAACAAAAAGCATTCGCTTTAGAAACCGAGGTGAATTTCTTCATAACAAACTTTGTTAAAAGAAAGCACTTCATTGTTAAAGTAATTAAACTTGAATTGTAGAATTACATTTCGCTCAAAAACGTTTTATGAAGTTTGTTATGTATTAAAATCTAGTGGAAATATTATCACTTATCTGGTTTGGAGAGCTGTGTGCATATTAGCACCTTTTGAAATGTCAACAAGTCTGCGAGCGTAAGTGATTTATAAAAAGTTCAGATCCTTGACGTTGTCTGCGTCGGACCGCAACCAGCTTTTCTTTTTAGTGTCAACGACTGCCACTTCGATAGATAAGACAACGGCATTTTTCCTGCAGCTTTGGGATGTTTACAAAACAACAAAACTGATGCAATCTTTAATCTTTTAGAAGTTTTAAATCTTTTCTTATTGAAAAATGTTTACATTTGCAACTTATATTTTTAGTTGTTGCAGAGTGCTATAAAAATAAGATGAATAAATTATTAAAGCATAAAAATATGAATATTATTTTGTAAATGCAATAAATCAATGTCAGTTCGTTTTAGAATAGGTAGATAAAATAGTTAACATGTTTTGTTTGGTTGTTCCTGCAATATCGAGTTTCATTTCTGTTGTGTGTTCATATTCAAATAAAATAATAAATTTGCTTCACCTTGACTTCAGGAATACATAAATCATAGCCATCTGTTTTACATAATTCAGAACAAAAATATTTTGAAAGTACATTTCATTTATATTTTAATATTAAAAATTTTAATTTACGGCTGTCTATAAAATATGAAAAACACTTAATCGTTAAAGTTTTATTTATGTGTTCATTAAAAATTGTTTTATAATTTAAAATATTGATCACCCTTTCTGACTAATCAATACATTATTAAAATGCAGCTCAAAATTGATGTAATTTTTATGCAAATACTATTAATTTTTTTCTTGAAAGCAGTCGCTTAATAATCAAAAGCTCGTGTTTTGTAATTTTCAAGGTCAGTAGTAATACAATTTAAAGCAAACGAAATTTAATTCTTGAACAAACACATCAATTTACATTGTCTAGTATTGAACACAGGACTCTGCAGAAACTAATAATTATTGTTCCGTTTTATTAATGGTTAATATGATATTACATACATGGCCTATAACAGTAAGTAAAGAATAACGTAATATTTCAATATTTGTCACACGCAATCATGTTCAGCCTTTTGTTTTTGGGTTCTACGTTGGGTTCATTTCAATCAATTTAATTCATTTATTATACAAAAGGTCTTTGATATAGGTACATATTTTTGACATTTAATATATACAAATTACATGGATGTTTTGCCGTAATAAATATTTGACTGGCCTAGAAAATGTTATCTATATTATCATTAAGATACATTACAATAATTATTTTGAATAAAGTTTTATGTATATCACATATTTCTACATGTATGATGTAAAAGTATAATTATTAAGTTAGAAAAGTTATTGTTGGAGTTTCTGACAACCAACATGTAACCTTCTGCTTTACTAAAATTTTGTTTTCCTTGTTTTTATCACTACTAGCCTATTAACATGCCATTACTGAGTTCGTTTTTAGTCGTGAAATAGTTTTTCTCTACCGCTTAGCAACGGTCAAAAATTGATTAGCTTTCTATGTAACGGTCATAAAAAGGATTATTATTTACCTAGGTTAATAATTTTAACGAGAAAAGGATATAAAGGACTGCAGTCAATAATGTCAATATAGATGGTATTTTTTTGACAAACATCGACGTTTTGCCTAGTGCATGATGGCTGCAAGAAAATTTACATGTTACAATACAATGGTAAAACATTAAAGATTTAAGAAAATACTTATTACTTACAGTCAATTTAATCTTTAAAAAGAACATAATAACACATATATCGGAATATTGAAGTTATTTGAAGTAAGTTATACTCGTACATTAACTGATGTATCTGTTATATTCTTATGTTCTTTTTAAAAACTGAATTGACTATAACAAGTATTTTCTTAAACCTTAAATATTTTACCATTGTATTACGTTGTAAATTTTCTTGTAGCCATCTAGAGGAAATAGCAATAAGCTACGAAACGTCGATGTTTATCAAAATATAAAATACCATCTATATTTGACTTGACCAATTATTATAATTGTCGGTTTTCATAGAAATTTAAGCTTTAGGCTTCTGAATTCATTTAACTCAGTTAAGTATTAATTATGAATTTTAAACTACAAGGAAATTATTAGTTATGAATTTAAAATTACCCCCTAATTTAAGTTGTCAATTCAGATTGAAATTGAAGAATAACAAATTTTTTCCAGTCATATTTTACAGGAGAATGTTGTACTTTACCACTGTGAAATATGTTTTTATGCATTTATTTATTGTAATATTTATTGTTAAATTCTCGAAAGGATCAATGTTTATTATAATACCTATGTGTTATTTAATTATCTTATACAGTTTTTCTTAGGCTTAATTGAATTTCTATATAAGAATCGCAAACTTTGAGTAATATTTATTTACAGTAGAAATTGATTGCATTTTCTCCAAACATTGTTACTTACCAAATTGAATAAAAACAATTTTTAAAAATACGAAGCGCCTTTGTATCCCGAGGGACAATAATGATCAGCTCCTTAACCTTAATTTCTAATATATTATTATAATATAACAAAGTTCAACATAAATAAATTATTTACTCAGATATATATGTATGCATATATGAAAAAATATTATTGGCAAGAAAATTAACACTTCTGGTTGATGGATTACTACCACAATATAATCAACTCATAGTTTCAACATCCAAATTCCAAATATGGAATTTGAAAATGATATTATTCGTGTACGAAAAAATCGTCAGCGTCACACATATATACCTTATGTGCGGGAGGTAAAAATGAAGATAAATGCTAACAGTTTGAACTGAAATAACTGTGGTTAGGTTTAGGTTAAAATTTACGTCAAAATGTCACTCATTAAACAATATTTTAGCGAGAATAAAACTGGAACAGTGCCAAACCTTTTGTTCTCTAAATTATATGAAAAATGTACCCATATTAATAATTTTGAACTGCCATATTTTAAAGGTAGAAAAAGGAATATTTTTTGTAAAATCTCCGGTAAAAAATTAACAAATGTTTTAATTATTCAAAAAAATTTACGAAGCAGCTTCCTAACCAGTCACACTTACATTCTCTCGCAAATATTCGTTCGGAATACGGTCGAACCATTTCATTAAACAGTCTGAAACTCCGGTGAAACTTTCTCTTCGACGAGCACAACATGAAACTGAATTACATTTTTCTATCTATTTGAACGATCTGTGTTCAAACATGCCGACAATGAACACGTGATCTCGAGGTAACTTTTACCCGTTTCCGATGTTCATAAACGCAAGCTTCTATTTTGTCAAGTGCTTATTCTGCACTGAATAGCAATTATTGTAAGCTGACCATTTTAAAAATACATTGGTGTGTGGTGAGTCGTAAGGTAAGGAAAGTGGGAGTAAGTCGGTTGAGGTGGTTTGGACATCTTGAGCGAATGTCGAATGAAAGATTGGTGAAACTAATATAAGTGGGTGAAATTGAGGGTGAACGATTTCGTGGACATCCGAGGAATAAGTGCTTAGGTATGATTGATGGTTTGTTGCGTGTTCGAATGATTCGGAGTGAGAAGAATAAACGAGCATGTATGAATCGCACTGTAAATGTGGAAGAGGCGAAAGTTGTGTGTCAGGATAGGAATGTTTGGCGGAGATTGATTGATGGTTGATTGTGTTTCTAGGTTCGTGCTACCCCACTGAGTGGGATATAGCGTGACGTTATGTTTGTATGTATGTACTGTTTTAAATAATATTTATGAAAATAATAAAATGTCAATTATTTTGTGAATAAACATATTCAAATATAAGTAGAATCTAGATAATAAATTTCTCTCTAACTTTTATTTGACAATAGTCATAGCATAGCTAAAACACTTCTCTTAAAACACCCAAAATCAGAGCTCGTGCACCAACCATTATTTGTCAATGGAATATTTCGTTTGTTGCTGATGAATTTGAGTTTGAAATGTGACACCAAAAATTCAACGTTTAAAACTAAATCAATAGTAGGTATTCTCTTAAATCTGTTTGGCACAAACCAATTATAGTTTTACATTTGAGTTTTATGCAAATCTGTTGGTATTATAAATATGAATTGCAAAAAAATTTATAATAAAAAAAAATTGGCTTGAACACGTGTAATAATCTTCGATGTTTGGATAATAAAATGTCGGTTTCTACGACATGAAAAAATTTCCGCAAGCAATGAATTTCAATTGCTATTTCATTCAATATTCAATTTATTTATTTAAATGTATGGATTCTGAGAAAAATAATATACAATATACGTAAAAGGAGTATGTTTTTCCTTGATTATAACCTTGGCTTTTCTTCCTTTTACAATATTGTACCTCGGTGACAAATTAGTAGTTCTGTACTTTTATGTATAATGTATATACTTTTAAAACAATTTTAACTTTTTAACAAATATGTATGTATGTATACAGGATCTCATAATCTCATACATATAAAATGTTCAGAAAATAGAGGTAAATAAATTAAGGGTGGATGTTAAAACAATAATTAAAGTTCAAATAAATATGTACCAGAAAAAACTTGGTTTCAAAGTTAATATCAATTAAACAATATAATTTATCCAACACCTCTCAATAAATGCTCTATAACTATGGCGATTTTAAACAAGCAAAGTAACAGATTATACACTAGTGGGTATAATTTTAAGGAAAGACACTAGTGAATATTTTTTTATTTATAACAATAATAATAACACACAACACCTTGGTAACTACTTCGATTGACATTTTAATTTAAAAATTTAAAGCATATGTCACTGTAATAATATTTCTTTAATAAATTTTTCATTTATTAAGAAGTGTTGGGTAAAACGTTATACTTCACACGTGGGCAAAGTGGAATTACCCACTCGATAAAATTATCTCACTCAGCCTTCGGCTTCGTGAGCTAAAATTTCTCTCGTGGGTAATTCCTTACTTTGCCCACTTGTAAAGTAAATAACTATTAATAAATAAAAAATTGTTTTAGTTACTAAAATATTTAATTTTAACATATAATAGTTATTTACTTTATTTATTCCATTTCGAACACCATGAAATAGAAATTTATGTATTTAATTTCTGCAGTTATAACCCATAGTAAATCAATTTTGTTTACCGATTTACATGCAGAATCTTAAGCTCAACAACATTTATTTAAAGTGAGTTTGTATAAAATAATAACTTGATGTCCTGTATGCTGACATCATTGGCTCTTTGATTGGCCCCGTCAAATTTTAAATTGAAAATATCATAAAACTATAAGATTATACGTATTTCATATTATTATTTTGAGATAACATAATGGTTACACGTTAGATTTTAAAAAGCCTGAATAGTACATTATGTAACTAGGAGTTGAAACAGGACATTTTGTGTTGCGTCCGAGGCTTTGCAAATCGAGCGTAACAAAATGACTTTCTATGTCGTATATGACAAATTATGAATATTATAATGCTCTTGAAGAAAAAAATATATACATCGTCTCACTCCTTATTCACTAATATCTTTTGAGTGCTGTGATTTAGCAGCTGGTATCCAAATTTAACTTTTTGAAATTGTCTACCGATATTTACATTACACTAAATATGTAGGAACAGTGGGATTTACATTTTTCGAATTACTCAAACCAGCAGTGGTCGATTTTCCTGCTCATGTCTCATGCTCCATTATCGCTGAAAGCTGAAATGAAATATCGTGGGGAGCGGGGGCGTTTATAGCAGTATGAACGTTCGCGAACACATACATTTGATATTGCGCGCGTGACTCCAGTTCTCTGCTGGCGTTAACAGCTAACTGGAATTTATGACGTATGGTTTCTTTAAGATGGTTATTGTGCTTTATCGAACTTTATATCGAAACCGGGATGAATAATACAATCGTAAGTTTTCATGAACTTTTCAGCGACTCTTTATTTATACTTCGATTTATTCTATAGATAGATCTTACAGATTTGAAAAGAATTAATGATATTTTTAACTTTTTCAGTAAACATTTTGATTACAATATTACAAAATTATATTATGCACCAAGTTTGAGGAGATAATCATTATTGATCAAGGCAATGATCTTTTCAACTGTTGCTTATAGGTATACTATTTTTTTTCAGTACTAGCTCTTCAATCCTATTTAACGAATTTTATATTAATAATATAACAAGCTGAAAAAGGTCTAATATTTTTAAGTTTACTCAGAAACTTTAATTTCTTTAAAATGTGACACTTGACAGGTTAATAATAAACAATTATTACCATCTTCCGATATTATGAAGCAAGTGGTAGTGAAAAACAAATTCAGTACTTCAAAAGATGTCACTATAGCATGTTGCTAGACGAGTAATGAAAAAAATCTGTTGTGGGCACCACAATACCCCCCGCCATAGATTTCTTATCGAACAATGCAGGAACACGGACCACCACTATCAAGAAACGCTCATCCCTTCAAAAAATTATGACACATGTCAAAATTGACGTTTTTCAACCGTTGTTTTGTTTTTTCAAAAAACACAGGTTAGCAGATTTAAACGAAAATATCAGAATATAATTTTTCTTTAACGTGTTGTAATTCGTAAATGGTGACAATAAGAGGAAAATGTTTCAAACAATAATTGTAGATAATAATATTTGAAACATTATTCTAATAACAAAATTTTCATGAAACCATAATTTACTGAGATATTTTAAAATAACTTGATAGGGCTTCATGTAAACTACCACTTCCGGTTATTGGATTATCACCAAAAAAATATCAACTCTTCCAAAAGGTATACAATTGATATATACAAAATATCAAAATTTTCAGTTCAATAGTTTTAGAGAAACCGTAACTCCAGAGATCCACACAGATTGACAGACAGAAAGACAGACACACACTCACACACACAGACATCATCTCGAAACTATTAAAATCGAATTCTAGGGGCCCTAATACCTGCTCATCCACTGAAAACTCACTACCCATTTTTTAGCATGATTCCTATACCTCCCTTACAGAATGTGGCGGGAGGTATAAATATGTTAAGGGTGCCATTATTCTATCAGATTCCTAATCAAATACTTGAACAGATGAATAGAGAATTTAATAGCAATAACAAATATTTGTGGTAAATTCATATGAGTTGTAAATGAATGAAAACTGATATAAAAATCTGATTTTTTTATACACGTCCCCGCTAATAATTGATTTATGTCAAATTTTGTTATATTAAAAAAGAAGTAAAATAGTATTGGCTACAATTTTTATTTGAACCTTTTTCTCAATTTTGTACCTATTTAGTTGGGAGGTTATGTACATAACCTAAACTAAAATGTTACAACTCAATCGTCGTTTCTTATTTTCTTTTATTCATCAGAGAGATACAATTTTATGAATCTCAAGTCTAAAGCAAAAACTGATCGATTTTGCTTAAATTTAATTAAATTTTTAGTTTTTCAATAAACTTTTGAAGAACATCCAAATTCAAAATCTTCTCAAAGACACTGACGTTGAGAAATTAGTGAAACCGTATTCTAAGGATCCTAATAGATAATAGATCCTACGGATCGAAATATTTGACTCGTTACAATATCTGCCTTACGTATAAGTGTAGGAGATAATAATTGAAGAAAGATGTTTAATAATTTCAAATCGAACAATTTTATATTTAGATCCTACCATACCCTCTTGAAGTTTGATTCAATATCTTCTATATGCATAGACCTACTTTTCCGATTGTGCTTCACTAGTCGTAAAATTATTTGAACAGAGATATATTCAGGAATTTGTACAGATATCGAATTGTACATCTGATTGTGAGTTAATTAATGGTAGCTTTAGTTGCAGAATATCATTATTAAAAAAATTAACGGGCGATACTACTAGAATAAGCGTTGAATAAGATTTTATACTTTTCAGATTAATTGCGAGAATATTACATATTATCTATTTTGTTTGCCTCAAATAAATCAATGTAGTTCTTACAAAAAGTAATTCTTAAAAGTGTACGAACAATATTTTTCTTGCATATTTAATAGGAGCGATTAGATTATTATGTATATTAATTCATTTCCAGTAGTTCGAAGGAGATGGTTAAGGCAGAACAAGAAGACAATTTGCTGAAAACATAATAGAATAACTTCTTCCTAACTTCCATTTCCATATTATCGTTAAATACATGAAATTCAGCCCGCTGTGTTATGATTTAATGAAGATACATCCGTGTTAAATTATACCGGAAGTGAAAGTTTAATTTTGATATTATCTCTTGTAATCCGATTACAGCGAGAATTTCATGTTCCAAAACTTTTCGTGTTCGGTGGCTGTTTGTTTTAATTATGTTTTTAATTAGAATTAAATTTGAAACAATGGGAATATGGGACAAAAATGTAGTTAAATTAACAATTGAAATGCACCTTTGCGGTGGAGATAATGTGCTTAGGGATATATTGTTAAGTAGTTACTTTTTAGTTTATTGGGATGGATAGCGTGAGAAAAATAAAGCAATTTATTAAAGTAACAATAAATTATGTGAATGTTTTATTTATTTTTACTGCCGGGTTTTGTAGCACATTTAGAAATGGAGATTCGAGGTTTCCTTTTCTTCTTGAATACCAACTGTTTCTGTTTTATCTTTTTATACAGTTTTGTTACAAAATAAATATTTAATTTACAATATTTTCTGCATGTTATCACGTATTTATATATGTATGTAATTTAAATTATGTTTTGGTGAACGAACTGCGTTCCAATAATAATTGAGGCAAATTAGTTAACTAGTAGCAGATTTACATGTTTCTAGTATTTATAGATTTGTACAAAATTACGTGTTGGATTTACTCGTGCCTAGAAATTTCTTTCGAATGTTCAAATACAAAGGAATTCAAATTATTTTATGAGATTAATACATGTTTTAGCTGCACAATTTTTACTGCTTTTATGTATAGGTAGTGTAAGTTGTGGAAGAATCAATGAAAATATTTTCGCGGAAATATTGTATCCGTTCTGACCATATTCAGAATGATGTCTATGTGTGGGTGTGTGTGTGTGTCCGTATGTTCAATAACTTATGAGATAGAGTAATAAAACTTCATAATTATAAGTTTTATGGCAATATGCAAAGCTAAGTTGATTTTAGTCATAATTGAAATAAGTTATAAACAAAAAAAATATGCTAAACCTTTTGATTTGCTATTTCACCTCCGAATTGGATGAAACTTCGTGCATTTATCACATTTTGCGAAAAAGTAAAGGGAAAAATACCAGTAAAGATGACCTTTAAAACACGGTTTCCTTGGGATGTATTACTTCATCTTCGAAATGGATGAATCTTTGTCGAATCTATAGGTAACATATTTGTCCTATTTCACGTACACAAAGTTAATTTTGTGACACTGTTTTTCTCAAAAACTATGCTACAGAATTGAATTTTGTGCAACTGTTTTTGGGGAATTTATTATTTGTAAAATTAACAGTCTGTCAAACTTGGGGCTGTCATTGCTCACGTAAAAGGATTGAATCGGAGCCTCTACGTCGGAGTTGCGGCCTGGTGACTAGTGGTATATTAAACATCCCGTACAATTTTATTTTTATTTTTATTGAATTTATGAACGTAAAATAGGAAAAGTAGTATGAACAACTCGTGTTACAATGCCTAATTGTAACACTAGTAGTTCAATATACTATTGCGTAAAACTAAAGAAAAAAGTACTAACAAGTGGAAGTTAGATTCAGATGACCTTGAACACTCAGTTTAATGGATCACTTTAATGTGCACTTGGAAAGCAAGTTTATCTTCAGATAAGTTCCATTAAAAATGAGTACTGTGAGTAGAGTTTAAGCGTGAATTGTTTAGGCTTAGGGTTTGTTTGTGAAAAGATTGAGCGAAGCGAACTTACCTACGTGTAAATTATATATATATATATACAGGGTGTTCATTTTAAGTGGTACACTATTGCTATTTCGAGAACTATAAGAGCTACGAGGTCGGTTAAATTAGCAAACAATTTCTATATTATAAGACAATTAAAATGAGCGAAAAAAGAATTTTTTTAGACCAGTGGTTCTCAAAATGCGGGGTGCAACTTTCTTATTTTAAATGGCAACCTACTTTTTTTATTTGCTTATTCGATTCAGTATTTTTTTCTGAATTCAATGATATTCACATGTAATGACCAAATATTACAAAATATTTGAGAAAAATGCAAAATTAAAAATGTATCATTTTTATTTAAATATGCATATACAAAGTTTGCCATGGAAGAAACAAATAAATCAAACAATTTTTAATATTAGTTTTTTTAAGTGTACTTCTGTATTTCTGTATTGTAACAACTAAATTAATAATTATTCTCATAATTACAGTTTTTTTAATTATTACTGCATTTGATTTATTTGTTTTCTTCCATGGCAAACTTTGTATATGCATATTTAAATAAAAATGATACATTTTTAATTTTGCATTTTTCTCAAATATTTTGTAATATTTGGGCATTAAATGTGAATATCATTGAATTCAGAAAAAAATACTGAATCGAATAAGCGAATAAAAAAAGTAGGTTGCCATTTAAAATAAGAAAGTTGCACCCCGCATTTTGAGAACCACTGGTCTTTAAAAATTCTTTTTTCGCTCATTTTAATTGTCTTATAATATAGAAATTGTTTGCTAATTTAACCGACCTCGTAGCTCTTATAGTTCTCGAAATAGCAATAGTGTACCACTTAAAAAGAACACCCTGTATATATATATATATATGTATATATGTATATATTAATTTGTACACTATTGTTTTAGTACCACTGAAAACACATTTTTATTTCCAATAATGATGTACGTACGTATACGTACATACAACTTTAGTTTATGTGGAATTTACCTGTAGACTCGCTTCGCTCGCATTTTAACAAAAAAAAACAACATAATTTTATTTAATAAATATTTAAAACTATGACAAATAGTTATATGTATCAGAAGGTTGGAAACAGCTATTTTGAGAGTGCGAGTTTATTTTGATAGGACGAGCCGTAGGCGAGTCCTACAAATACGAGCAGTCGCAAAATAGTTTCCAACCGAGGGATACACAAGATTTTTCGCGCCAACATTTATGTAAATTTAATAAATAAATTTAATTTATTACTCATTTTCTTAATGACAGGGAATTTTTTTATGTTACTAACTTCACAATATTTGAATGTCAATTATATTTATTTTCCAATATCATAACCAAAAATATCTACATATTTTTATTTGGATTTTACACTGCAAATTCAATTATAATTACTTACAAATATGTTTAAAATCCATAAATATTCTGTTTTCTTGTATTGCAAATACTCAATTATAGATATATTGCCATAATATTTTTATGTCAATGTAATACTTTGACATTTCTAGCGTCAGAAGTTAGCTAAATTTAGTGAAGTGATGCCAACATATAACCATAAAAATTTAGCAATTTTTGTCGAACTAGTACGACAAAAACATGATTTCCGACCGCTTTAATAGATATGTAATTGTATCAATGTCGGACGGCGGCGCGAAAAACAAATATCATGTATTAAACTCAAACAATACGACTGTTTTAGCTGTTTTCCATACCACTCTGTAAATAGCAAAAAAATAATTAATTTTATTTCGCGTCTATCTCATAACAAAAATACACATACAATGTCAATTTAGGCGTATTTAATGCAGTTTTTGTTAGTGAACATTTTTTGTGTTTACACTGTTGTCCTAAAATTCATAGGGAACGAATTATCGCCTAATGAAAATGTATTATTATGTTTCCTTTATCCTATAAAAAGAGGAGACTTGGTAGATTGCTATAGCTTCTCTTATACATATCCTTGTTTACATATAGTACAAACAGGAAATATTTATAAACTTTATGTACAATTCATTCTTAATGGTTGTGTATTTATACCCATAACAAACTAAAATCGAAATGAATGAAAAATCGAAAGAAATGTTTAATATTAATGTAAAAACGAGAAACATTTGGTGAAAGTTCTTTTTGCTAGCATCTGCAATAGTTCTTGTGTTCAACCGCGTTCCTTTCTACCCTCCTGAGTGTATAAACTTTATCCCAATATCGACAAAATATGTCCTTTTCCCGAACCGTAACAGATACTTCCCTAACCCTGGCTCAGGTGCAGAGTAACCCTACCCAAGATTTATTTTTGAGAGCTGCCGTTGTAGATGAAATATTCACACAGAAGCAGTGAACTACGCAACCGTGCCATAACAGCCCAAGAACGCAGGAGCAGAACATTGTTGCCAACTGTGCAATATATCTCAGTCTTAGACTGACCGGTTACCTGACCTCTTGACATTTGCTTTAAGGCCGTTGCTGATCCGGCGTCGTGTCCATCTTGGTGTTTATCCTTCATCCTTATCTTTCGCACGGGACAAGCGTTTAAAAGGAGGATGGACTGTTTGTCACAAAGGCTCATTAGACACAACTTAATTAATTTTCTCGTTTTTCGTCCCTGCTGTGACCGGCTATATTTAGAATCTCGTTAGGTGTGTTGTAATAGTTTATGTTTTGCTCTCGCATTTTGTAAGGCATTGTTATTCGGAATTTTAATTTCTTTGTATTCAGCTGTTTTATTTTTACAAAACAAATTAAATTTATGAAAGTAAAATACAAGGGGTTGATAAACTATATTCTTCTTAAGATCAGATTTATATTTCGATGTCTGTTCACATCTCTGATTAAAACTGTCTTCAAATAATTTGACATACAGACATGGACCTATATTTTATATTAGATCAGAGCTTACACATTCAATTCTCTTTTGATTATAATATAATAGTCCCTACTTATATGATTATCTGAAGTCCCTTGAACAAACTGAACTAAATTTTGGAAATAATGCCCTATGTAATGACACGGACATCAAAGTCTTAAGAACTAAATATTCACTAATATTTCAATTGGCATCCTTACTGTGAGAAGTTTTCAAATAACTTAATTCAGTATGTTTTAAAATAAGATGATTTTTTAAATATTCTCCCATTAATAACCTTTTTTCAAGCAGTTGTGGTATTCGGACTAAGTTACACTGTACTTTATAGTCAAAACAAGTTTCAAATTTATTAGCAAGTAACAAATTATTTTTGTGTATTTCGTAACTAAATATGTTTGTGAATATAGTAATTATTAACTTTTATTTTTATGTGCTTTTGACTAAATATTTTAGCAATGGAGGGTTATACAGAAGCAAATTTTCGTGCTGCCATCTATTCATGTTTTCATTGAACTATCATGAAATTCACATGGGCGAAACACAAACAAACCGCTGTCAAAATGACAGTTCTTAAAATGATGCTAAATATGAAAAATAAAGTGTGTGTATGGTTTGTGCAATAGTGACTTCCTTTATTACTATAAGGAAAATATGGCCAGTGTTAAATTTATTAAGTTTCCTAAATGATAAACTTCAAAAATAAAAACATAACCTTGTTAAAACACCATCTCAAACGTCAAAACATGGATGTGTTATGTTATGAACTTCCATCTCAACTTTTACCTCATCTTTCTCTTTCTTGCCTGTGACGTCAAAATCATAACCCTCCATTATGTTGAAACAGAACAATAAATCATAGTTACGTATTATAACAAATTAAGTTGCTACAAAGGATACAAACATTCTTTAACAATTTCAAATAGATAAGTTAGCTAAAGTTACTATTGTGGAATTTTATAAATCCAGCAAATAAATAAAAACAACATATTTTAAAATAAATAAAATAAATATATCATCACGCCTTTTACCCATTATGAGTGTGGCACTCTGCTTACGCAGATCTCAGTAAGTGATATATTTTTGCGTATGAAGTGCGGTTACCAGCCGTCAAATCATAGTCCCCAAAGATGTTAGTGGAGGGGGAACCACAGGGGTAAATTTAAATTGGCAACTATCAGTTGTGGGATTCGAACTGGGGATCTCACGATCCACAGTCCTATGCGTTACCACGGAGCTATTTACCCCATATTTTCTTGTTAAAAATTCAGAATTGACAAAAATTTTAATTTTACAAATTGTCATATTTGTTCTAATTGTTAATTTAACACAATATATTTGTTAATATTAACTAAAAATACTTATCAACCGCAAAATTAACTAATCGCAAATCAAATTTTACTGTGTGGGTATGCGATAAAATGAAATTTAACAGTATTTGTAAAAAAAAAGAAGTAAAAATAACCTTTTTTCTACAATTCTATGCGATCTTCAAGCATTAAGATATGCATAAAGTATTATTTTAATATAAATTTTATATGAAGCACTCTGCAAATGTTATTATTATTCAAGCATGAATCTTTTATGTACCAATAAATTCCACTTTAATCAAAATTTCATTATTATTGAGTTGAAAATTAAATGTAATTTAAACGGATTTAATCAAAACAAAACGTCCGTAATTAATTTACAAAATAATTCAGGTAATGTGTATTTAGCGTGGAAATTTTATTACTCAATATAAATATTAAACAACGCTTCACTGGGTATAATATTGCGAAACTGATTTACGTTATTAATAATAATATAATATATAAACATACAAATGTCGTATTCGTGTGAAATTCAAAATAGTGTATTGTGTTTATTGCAGATAATTTATTATAATAACAAAATGTGTTTTCAGTATCTGTTGGACTGATGTATGATGAAATTTCCTATTGTTTATTTTTGAAATTTCCATATTGAAATAATAATGCAAGCCTTCATTTTCAACCCAAACCGAAATAATTGCTAGTCTCTTATTAATTAAAGATAATAATTCTCAAAATTTTACGACATATTTATTTTATTATACATAGGATAATAAAGAGCAGAATAAAAAAAAAATCGCGGAAATGTTTTCATTTACCTAAATTCGTTTGGAATATTATCTCAATGACGTCAGCGTGTGTGTGTGCATGGATGGATGTGTGTTATTATGTTCGATAACTGAAGAACATAACAGATGAAATTTCGGAATTAAAAGTTTTATGACAATGTGCATTGATTTTATTTTCGTCATAGTTTAAAACCGGAAGTGGAACTGGACATAAAACAATAAACTTAATTTATTTCAAAAATATTTTTTGAAATTTACTTGTAATCTGCTTCCAATTTTAAGAAAAATTTAATTGTATGTCCCACGTAAAGGTTGGCATAGGCAAATAACATGTAAAATCAGTTTTTTTGTAAATAAAAAGTGTCCGGCAAAAAATTATGCATCCAAATTTTATATCAGAATACTGCCAATATTCCTACATCTTATTTAATACAGATTACTTTATTTTGATACCGCAATTTAATGAAATTAATAATAATAAGTCCTAATTTTCCGCCTACTCTTTTTATTGCTACTGACGTATAGTGTTTGCAATTTGTTTTAAATATTTTAATCTGTCACTGTCATCAAGAATACATTAAATGTCGAGAACCGTGTAAATATTATTAGAATGTATTATGGGGGCGCAGTGCAAGACAAATATCTGAATACACCACAGGAATGAACGCTGAATGGTTTCCATCGCCAGAAATTGACAGTGACAGATAAAAATATTTTTCGCGCTACTTGTATTGTAAGTATGTATTGCAACCATAGTTACTATGTATGTAAGTTACCTTTTATATTTGTTTATAATTTTTCCTTGACGACGGAACTTAATCATTTCACTTACATTCCTAGGAAAATAATCACCGACTACTTGGATATTTTAAATATTTAATTTTTAAGGGAATAAGATTTTTACATTACATAAATATTTATTTCTTATTAATATTAAATATTACAGTACTATTTGTAAATGTACAATTTTTAATAACTAAATTCTCATTTTCTAATAAATTTGTTTGTTCTTTTGTAAAAGAGAGAGTGCTATTTTGTGGATTTTGTTGTGGTAACGTTGAAAGTGAATTAGTTTAAGGAACTAAAGGTGTTTCTTTAGATGTGGAAGCGGTATTGGTGGTTTTCAAATCTCAATACCAACAATACACCAATTTTTAAATAAACGTCAACAGAATGGTTTGTTTTCTTTTTACTGTTTAATATAGTAACATAGCAACAAACACAGGTAGCTTGGATTGAAAAATATAGTAAAAAAAGAATAATGTTGATGACAGATGTCAATCGGGCTATATTTTTTGAATACTTAAGCCTAATTTTTCAGTAGCGCGAAAAATATAATAAGTAACACGGAATGTACATACATCTTAACATCCTCGCAAGTTACTAGGACCTCGGCGTACGCCTCGGCCTAGTACAACTTCCTCGAATGTAAAGATGTACTTACATTCCTTGTTACTTAAATAGCTATAAAACAAATTGCAGGCACCATACGTCAATAGCAATAATAAGAGTAGGCGAAAATTAGGAATTATTATTATTAATTTCATTAAATTGCCTTATCAAAATAAAGTAATCTGTATTAAATAAGATGTAGGGATATTGGCAGTATTGTGATATAAAATTTGGATGCATAATTTTTTGCCGGACACTTTTTATTTACAAAAAACTGATTTTACATGTTATTTGCCTATGCCAACCTATACGTGGGACACACGGTATACAGGATATATACAGGATATATTAAATAATATTTATGCAATTTCTTGTTTCTCCAATTATTTTAGAAAAAAACAAGTTTTATTTAAATGTTGAAGAGGTGGAATATCTGAATCTGAATAAGTGAACAAATTTCATTTTACTTATGTAATAAAGGCTAAGAAGATGTTAAAAAATATCAAAAATGTAGTTTCTATAACACTGTTTTGGAAACTGCACATTCTACTACTAAAAACTGTATTGGAACTTGGAACAACTATCATTCCATACACCGCATATGGAATAATTTCGACCAATCAGAGCCGCATATTAGCGTGATATATGAAGTATTTTGATTCAGTTACTATGGTTACGTCTGTTTGTTTTAATTTTATTTATTTGAGTATCACGTTTTCAAAAGTTTTATATTTATATTTTTGGAATTTTTGAACATCTTTTTAATCCTTTTTAAATAAGTAAAATGAAATTTGTTCCCTGATTCAGATGTAGATATTAAATTTCTTCAACTTTTATTTTAATAATGTTTTTCTAAAATGATTAGGAAGCAGGAAATTGCATAAGTATTATTTAACATGTAGAACGCCTATGACCGGCTGTCAGTCACCAGCCTGTATGTAGGAAAATCGTCCAGTATTTTGAAGTGTCAAAAAGTTAAAACAATGTATAGTAATTTAAACAACTGTCCAGGAGAAATTTAAATTTGTTATTTCATATTTATTATCATTAGGAATCTTTGAAATAAATATAAATCTAATATTAGACTTTAATTTTTATGAAGTGTCATAGTGCCTTATAAATTCTATAACTTTATTTCAAACAGATAATAGAAGCATTACGCAGAAACATAGTCGTACTATTTTAAAGTAATTTTGTTTTGTTTTGTTAAATATGTAAAAATAGTCTGTTAGTATAAACAATTAAATTTTATATTGGCAGTATTCTTATTATGCAATATTTAACCACATTTCTGCGTTCAATCTATTATTATGATTGGTCTTTTCAGATTTATCTAAACACATTTCAGCTGTTTCTGTTATTCACTGCTGTTTATTTATTTAAAGTAAATTCGCCAATGAATCCTTTATTCTCTTCCAGTTAATAGGTTCGTCACCGAGTAAAGAGCAAGCAGATCCCAAACTTAAAAATAGACCAAACTTCAATGCTTTAATGTAAAGTAAATTGCAGTTTATATTGTTTATTTTTACCACGCTGATGCTAAAAATAAGCGAGCATCGAACGTTCGAATGTGTTTTGTCTGTTTATTTTCTGCCAGCGGACAGACAAACCCGCTATCCGTGAAAGTAAGACTGGTCACGGACCGGTCTATTGAACAATCAATAGTTGTAGTTAGTGTCCTTTATTCTGGAAATTTAAATGTATTGGTCTGTGACGTCATTGGAGGCGTCATAAAACATTGTTTAGCTTGAATTTTGTATGAGTAAAATTTCTGGAAGTGGAATAAAATTAGTTCTTTTGATTTTATTTTATTTGGAAGTCCCAGTTGTTTTATTTTTTGACAGATTTCGTTTGTTTCGCAATGCTAATGGGGTCTTTCACCATTTTTTTTTTTATCTTTTTATGAAACTTTATTTATATTGAAGACTATCTACACTTTTAAAAAGTCTTAATTGTTATTCATTACGCCACAATGATTTTTTTAAAAATGTTGTGACGTCATAGTAGAGGTGTTGCTGGATCTAAAACAGTAGAGATTTAAATAATATTTTGTTACATAAATGTTCTATTTTATTGTAATAATAATAATAAAATAAGTAAAAAATATATGACTACAATTATTTACATTCTGTACTGTTTTAGATCCAGCAACACCTCTACTATGACGTCACAATATTAAAAAAAATAATTGTGGCTTAATGAATAACAATTAAGACTTTTTAAAAATGTAGATAGTCTTCAATATAGATAAAGTTTCATAAAAAAAAAAAATAAAAAAAAATGGTGAAAGACCCTATTCACGAAAAGCAAATAAAGTGATTTAGCTCGATAATTACGGAAATGTTAAAAACTATGTTGATAAATCTATATTTACAAATGTCAACATAACAAGATACTGGCAAGTCTTGGAGAAAATATTTGAGAAGTTCTGTGTTCTATACACGTAAAGATTTGGGAATTTGTTCGCATTGTAAATATATTTATGTCTACAAATGTTTATGAATCATTTATTATTAGAACTTTCACAAATCGATGATTTGTGTACAGAAAAAAAATGTAGAAAAAATACGAACATTATGTTTCATGTTTCTATAAAAAAGATAAATATGACTTGTTATGGTTTTGAATAAAACTCATCAATAAATGTACAAATTCCAAATGAAAATTGATTAATTAAAAATGAAAATATGAACTCAAATGTTTACTTTATAATTTGACTGAAATTTAATGTCGAATATTATTGCTATTTCCGGAAAAATAAACAGTAATTTTCATTATAATTATTAACACACTTGCAAGCCTCGCGTAAATGATGAATGAAAGCAAACCATACAAACAGTTGAAACTTGATCGCCTTCATCTATTGTTCTTCGGTTTCCCGAGAAACTTACGTATGTAAACAGTTTGTTTAAAATAAACATTATAGTGTTTTGTCTCTTCGGTGGTCGTTTAAGGGCAAACAAAACTTGGACCAATTGTTTGGGTATTGGGGCTGATCCTCTGTTCACGTCACCCACGCGCTACGCGTTCGATTGTTTACTCGAACCTTCAGATGTTTATTTACATCATTATCTTTGTTAGTTTTAAGAATTTCCGTTACCAGTTTGTCACGTGTGGTAGCTTTTGATGTTATTACAAATAAACTTCGGTACATATTAGATTATTGAATTTTCCTATTCCTTTTTGTAGTTCTGGCTAAAACAATATTGTAGTTTGATTAGTAGCAAAGGTAGAAGAAACATTCATAAAATATAAGATAAAAGCCTAATGTGGTCATTTTACGACATTGTTATATATATATATATATATATATATATATAAATTTTAATTTTAATTATTAATAATTACACTTATAAACTCGAGAAAAAAAAAACGCAGCACTTGAAAATGCACCAAAAATGGCTAACTTTCAGAGTGCCATAATTCGGTTGCATTTAGTTGAAATTGGATGATTCTTTAAGTTTTCAATATGATATCAAATCCATTACACCCCCTCCCACCCCCATATAAAGAAAATGTTCTTGATGTCAAAAAATGTCCAACTTTGACAGCTCGTACGATGTGCCAAAAAAATCGTAGACTCAATTGGAAATCAGGACAATAAAGTTCAAACATTTTCCTTTAAGTTTCTCAAGTTTCGAGTACATATGACAATTTGACGCGAAACTGTGAATTAAAAAAAAACAATTAGTTTCATTGGAAGCAGATGAAAAATGAATCGATTATATTGATTATTTGTATGTCCAGTGAACTTGCATTGTGTGGTTTAGTAATTAGGTGTGACTAATTAGTGGGATATAGATTATCGCACGCATGTAAAAGTTGTACAAAAAGGCCGTAGGTTGAGGTTGTGTATAACATAAGTGCGATAATCATGTAGTATCCCACGTATTGCGTACAAAATTTTATCTACGATTGTTCGATATTTTATAAAAAAGTTATATTGATATGTTTTGATTGAAATAAAAATTTAATTAATTTCAAAAGTAGAAACAGGTCGGGATAATTTTTAAAATAATAACACATTGAATGTCACGGCAACAAAATAAACAGTGCTGTAATATTGAAATATGCACTAGTGCGGTAATATAAGTCATTATCTGTCTGAAATAAGAGGGATATGTAGGAATATATGTAAAAAAAGTAAAAAGGTCTTAAAATTTACTTAGTGGGGTGCTAATTAGAAGGACACACATCCATCCATCCATATAGACGTCATAGAGAAAATTTAGGAGAAAATGCAGTGTTAATCTTAAAAATATTTAAAATCTGAATAAAATTGTTTATTTACTATTATTGAATATGTTATAATGATGTAACTAGCGCTAGTAAGTATCTCTTTATATATTGAATATCGTATGACCGTCTGCCTATGTATATAACGGTAAATTGATAAATTGATCTTATTATTGAATTTAATTGAATTTTTAAGTAAGAACACGCACATGGAGGACAAAGTTGGTATTACAAGGAAGCATACGGGATAATTTACAAAAATAATATTATATACTATATGTTGAAAAAACTACATAATATAACAGTTTATTTTACAAACAATACATTTAGTTTCTCACTGGTAACAAATAATTAAAAAAACTATGTTTTCAAAGTAAACATTTTACTATTTGATGTGTAGGTAAAACAGAGTTTGTTTTGCTAAATTTGAATCGTGCCCACTTTAACTGGCTCACGTGCAGCTTGCATAGGTGACTGGCAGATTTTAAATTTCTAATGAATAAGCAGAAAATTGTTTACTGTATAAATAAGTTATTTGACGTTACAGTTTCATTTCAGTGCACGTTTTGCATCTATTTATTTTTTAAGTGCTGCATCATGTTACAAACTAAATACATTTTAATGGCGGAAATATTAAATTCATTTTATTACTTTTTAAATATAGGAAGAAAAAACATTTTTTTTGTTTTTATAACTGTTTATTTACCCTGTAACAAATAAGCGTTTGTTATTTAATTTATTAATTACTTACTCAAATTAAAAAGACATATTATGTTGGGATCAATATTTCGTTTCTTTACGGCTAATAAAATTAAAATTATATTACATACCTGCATCACATTATGCTCTGTTTTTGAACAGCATTTTCGAGAAATTCTTTATACATCATAAATTAAATATTTTAAGTATCGATCGTGTATTGTGGTTTATATGTATATTAGGTCTGCCTACATTTAATAAAAAGTTACTGAAATTATGCTGTGCATGTTTCAGTTTCTTGTATTTTATTACAAGAATAAATGGCTTTACTTGCCATACCCAAAATGGTAAATTGCCTGATGATATAATGATTAATATAATTTTTTCACATGTTTTTAAAAACGATTTGCTCGGACCTAAAATACACTTTGACAACACATACAAATTAAGTTATCAGACGCAAGGTGGTGTAGGAGTGTTGCCAATGAACCAATCTTAAATATAAATTAAAGTTGTCAAATTGTGATTTAATCTAGAAAAAGAAAAATATAAGACATAATTGTAAGACAATTTTAAGTATGTATATCACTAAAATAAGGATTTTCAATAAAATTAGACATTTGTTTATAATTTTTACAATATATTTTTTGTAAATAACATTGATATTTTCCTCACTAGAGAGGAAAAACGCATTTTCCTTACTATTTCAGGAGAAGAACGATGATGTTTCCTGGCATGTCGTGAAAAAAATGTTGTGTCTAACACGAGAGGAAAGCGCTTCTTTTTCCTACTTGAGCTCGAAGTTTGCCTCATTCGCTGCGCTCATGAAGCAATTCGAGCGAGAGTGGAAGAAGGGTTTCCTCTCTAGTTTGACAAATTTAGATTTTAGAAAAATTTAAATTATCGCAAGATTAGTCAAAAATGTGATTCTAAATGAATTTTCATTTTACATAACTAGGTAGGTAAAATTATTGTTAATATTTTATAATTCAATTAATCAGCGATATGTCAATTCAAACTTATAATACCTTCCCAGAAATTAGACTGAAGCAATAGTTTACTTATCATTATCTAGAAATCTAGAACTTAGTAATTATAATAATGTTGAACAAATAATATATTTAATTTAAGTAAATACATACTGTGCTTTAATGTAATGTAACGATGACAAATACGTCAATTCAAATAAGAAATATATATTACATTTAAAGCGTCGATTTACTGTTAACAACCCTCCACTCTTTAAGTAATTATGGAACAAGTTCATCAATTTCGAACAGCAGCAACCGCAAAGCTCCAACGCTGCCAACATTTTAAAGGCCTGATTTTAAGTCTTCCTCAACTAACAATTGTCTTCTTCCGTAGCTTCACTCCAACAATGCCACCACCACACCCCCTGCCCTACCCCTCATGAACGACGACACCGAGGACGCGACCGACGCGTTGGATAACAGCAGCGACGTCACCATGGCCATGGACGAGCAGCAGACGCTGCTTGGCGGTAGTGGTGGAGGCGGTCCTCGCTCGCAGCTCAGCGTCACCATCGTGGAGATGGCGGCCGGCTCACCACAACCCAGTCCAATGTCTGACCGGAGCAGTCAGATGCTGGAGAGCACCATCACGGGGGATACGTCGCTGTTGTCATCGCAACAAGGTGGGGAATTCTTAGTAATAATATAACAAAGTGAGAATAAATTGTAAATGATTTGACAGATTTTTTGAAAAGTTGTTGCCAATAAGTTTGTGAAAGACACTGGAGAATTATTTTATAATTTATCGAACTCTCGAATTATTTGTTGATCCATAAATTTAAAACAAAATTAGGGAACGTACTTAATATGTGTTACAAGATAAGATAAGTCATTGTCATCCTAACCTAACTATCTGACATTTATCAAGAAAAACAATATCTGCAGAGATTTTTTCCAGAAATATTATTTCGAAAGATTTTTGCTTGGTAACATTTCGAAACAAATGACATGGTAAAATTCACGAGACGAAGGCAAGGAAATTTGTTATTCCATTTGTTGAATACCTAAAAGCAATAATTTTGAGAACAAATTTTACCTGCAAAATAATGAACCCGAATTATATATTATTAGAATATTTCCCAAATAAGCTAACACCAAAAATAATGACAATTTTCATATTATATCCATTAATTTTTTTGTTAGTGTACTAACCTGTATAGAAAGTAGATTATATTTTTTATCCAACACATCTCAATAAATGCTCTATAACTATGGCGATTATAAACAAGGAAAGTAACAGATTACCCACTAGTGGGTATAATTTTGAGGAAAGTCACAAGTGAGTATTTTTTAAATTTACAACAATAATAATAACACACAACACATTGGTAACCCCTTCGATTGATATTTTAATTTAAAATTTAAAGCATATGTCACTGTCAAATAATATTTCTTTAATAAATTTTAAACGCAAGATTAAAACACGGCGTGCTTTAAAGGTTGCTAAGCAACAACAAAAATAATTACTATTAATATCTGTCAAAACTGTAACCGTAAACAATAAATGCTAAACAATCTCCATGTAAACGACATACGTCAAACGTCACATGCGCAAAATTATGAATTGAATCAAAATCAAAATGTTGCTTTCCAGTTTTTTTTCTAGAGTATGATGCAGATATAATAAAAAAATAGCGTATGACACACGTGTATAAGTGCTTTTAAAGTACTAGCGACGTTAAAAGCTTACTTATACACTTGTATCATAATATACTATTTCATTTATTAAGAGTTGTTGGATAAAACGTTATATTTCACACGTGGGCAAATTGGAATTACCCACTCGATAAAATTATCTTTAGTGGGTAATTCCTTACTTTGCCCACTTGTAAAGTAAATAGCTATTTTTCGTGGAAAAAATTTCTAAATTGATACCAATCCGTATTTTTGACGAAACTGTATGTTTTAATGTTATTTTTGAAATATTTTTTTTTCACAATCGGGAAAGAAACTTGGTTTTTATGATACCAAAATCATGATAGCAACAGACAATTTCATATCTACGGGACATTTGTGCATTTCTCTCCCGTCTTTAGGGAAAGTGCTCAAATAATGTGAAAAGTGAACAAAATTAAACAAATCATTACTTATCATAAACTATACTACAATTAAATAATTTTGAAATACATAAAAACCATCATAAATATTGGGGTCGCGAAATATTAGTACATACAACGCAGGATAGAAGTGTATTGTTCCCTTGTCGTATTGTAGCCCTCGCCTACGACTCGTGCTTCAATTTACTCCGCGGGAAAAAAATCATACACTTCTCTCGCTTAATGTATATGTATTTCATCAAAGGAAGCTGTCCTGTAACAACTCAATCAATATTTTGTTACACATACATGACATTTTGACATTTAAATATGCCCAAGAATATTTTGCAAAATTGTGCCGCTGTAATACGTACGTTACTGGTCAAAAGTGGTGAAATTAAACCAAATGATTTCTTTATTTTATATGTGGGAAATAATGAAATAAATATTTTTGATTTCCGGAAATTTACCGCGTGGACTATAAAGTTTTTATTGCTATGAAAATTACTATGATTCAAAGACGAAGATGCCAGGATACAATTGTGGATACACAAATAGTTAATCTTGATGAAAGTTTCGAAATCAGGACTGGTGAATTACGAATTACGCTCGTTTTACCGTTTCCATTTGCCCCTTCGTAAAATACCATTGCAAAAGTTGTATAATGGCTGCAGTAATCTTACAGCTTATAAGGATTAACCTGCTCTTTGTCTAATAAAATGACAATAATTTTCGAGTGAAAAGGAAGATGAATGGAATGATTAAAATGGTTTAATGTCAGGCACGTCATTTCAGATCTTTGTTGAGATTCCTGCACTGCAATATATATTTGATCATGGGTCCACGTTGTCCACGTTATATTATAATAAGACCTTAAATCTTTTTGACCAAAGTTTCAAAAATCTGATGTTGTTTGGCATATATAATCTATATCCTAAACAATTTTTAAACGCCACAAAAGAGAGAAAATATTATCCTACATCAGTTTTATTACAACAAAGGGGATATATTTGAAAAACCTTATAGATTTTTATGTAAACTATCACTTCCGGTTGATGCATTGCTACCAAAATCTAATCAGTTAATCAACATTTTTGATCGGTCACAGTCACAATACCTCCCTTATAAATATGTGCAGGAAATAAATAGTATATTACGTACCGTGAACTGTAAGTGATAGTTTTTAGGTCGAGAATGTAGTTTGGGATGTCGAGACCCGTAGGGTCGAGATTTCCTAAACATTCGAAACCTAAAAAATCACTTGCAGTTCAAGGTTAGTGAGATATTTTTTACAATACCTGCGTCAATATAAGAAAAGGAAAAATAGGTATTAAAATTAACAGCTGTCAGATTGAGGTTAAAAAAAATTCGAATGATATATATTTACTTACCATCCACCATGAACGGTAAGTTTCACTTACCATCCACCGTGGACGGTAAGTAAATGATGTAACCATGAAAACCAAATGTGCAATAAAAGTTCCACTTACTGTGTTTAAATTTTGTTATTAATGGGTAACTTACAGTACAGGTATTGCAAAAAATATATTACGGCCCATGGGCAAATATGAAAATGTTGAAATATCAATTCAGATGGAGTTTTTTTTAAAAAGAGTTCTACTTTAACCCTTATTTGAGTGAGTGTATTTGAAGATAGCCAAATAAATGGTTATACTAGAAAAGAAATATTTCAGTATCTAGTTCATAAGTCCGGTAAATGAATTTTATGTTACGAATAAGATGTCAGGAATTTCGAAATGAAAATTATTATTAGACGTACGCCGTATAACGGTTTATTTCATACCTGTGTTGTATTTTTGGACGAAAGACTCCTTTTCTTTTTCCTTTATTTCTTTCTAAAAAATAATAAGGTCATCTTGCTCTTTATAAAAATAATAGAATAATCGGGCCTATTCTCTAGAAAGTTTTTACCTTATCAACTTGCTAATTGCAACAATAATGAATCGTTTTTTTTAACTGAAATATTCCCCATTAAACATGAAATTTTGATTGTCACCACTAGCAAGTTGCTACGTAACAATTTCGTTAGATAATTGAACTGAATGATAGCAACCAATTTTGTTTTGTTGACATTTCTAACAACATTTTGAAAAATTGAATGCACAAAATATTGTTGTGGATCAAATCCTATTAAAATATTGCTTAACAATACCGCGGAAATTAGTCCAGTACACATGCAAATATGATATATATTGTTATACTACGTTTATTTTACTCCAACTTTGTTTCATAATTTCTGTTCCCACATGCGAAGTTTGTTTTAAAATGATGTTGAATAAATCTGTAGGTTCTTGTAGATTGCTATAGTTGCCGAGCATAAGTAATTGCCATACTGCCAATGAAAGAAACAAAATTACACCCTTTGCAGAATAGCACTAGAATAATTTGTTACGAGTTGAGAGCACGAAGGAATGAAATCATAAATCCATTTATTTATAAGCCGTTGACTCTTTCGTGCTACGAAGAAAGCGAAAGCGTAGGTCATTGACGTAATTCTGCACAGAATTCCATTCTTCGGGAGCGAGACGTTTAAGTCACATTTCCTGGACTTTGATACGTTATTTCGGCGGGTTGTGTGATGATTTCCTTGTTTCTCTTTGCTTTGTGGAAGGTGTTAACACCCCAAAACCATTTCCTGGACCTAAATAAACGTCATCGGGCCTTTCACTTAAGGCCAACAAAAGGTTGCATGGATTTTTCCTACCTTTTATAGACTTGTCGAATTTTGAAAAATCAATGGTTTGCTTAAATAAAATAAAGTAAGAACAATAGAATTAACTACTTTTAAAATGTCAGTTTTTTATTATATTATAAACACTTTTCCAACAGTAATATTATATTATGTCACTAGGAGTTGAAACAGGACATTTGCGGCTGAGGCTATGCAAACTGATTTTTGTTTTTTTTTCATAACAAAATGTTTCTTTTCAACATACACCATGAGTGCATGCTGAATGTCGACATTTGCCGGTGTAAGTTAGAAATAATGATGTTTGACCAATATGTCGGACATACGCCAATGTTGACATTCACCGGGGTATCTCGACATTCACCAGATTTCGCTCTTTTACATTTTAAACAATAAAATATGACAGAACCGCGCTGCTCTTGTAGGTGCTGTCACTAGTGGTATATGAAACAACTAACATATTATTTTATGCCATAAAATAATATTTATATTATTGTACGCCGTACAATAATATTTATATGTTTGTATTAGTAACAAAATGATTAACTTCTATATCGTATATGAATATTATAATACGCTTGAAGAAAAAACAATATTTGGGTAAAATTCTGTAAAATTTAATTAATGTAACGACGTTTCGACAGCGAAGTGCTGCCTTCATCAAGTAAATTACAAAACAATTAATAATTATGTAGTCAAGACTACATGTTTACAAAATGAGGGTAACATAGATCAATGGTTTTATAAAAACACAATAAAAATATTCACAAAATTAAAGACGAACAACAGTTAACTATAATTTGTTAAGTTCAAAGCCTGATTTTAATTAAGATTACTTGTAGATTTCTTGATATCAATTGCTTCTCTAATTAGTCTTCTCATCCAGTTGTTTTATCTTGCTACACATCTTCGTGCTTTCGAGATCAATGCCATGTAATTCTGGAATGGCATGTTCAGCAACTGCAGATTTATCGGATTGATTTGATCTAATATGTTATTTGCGTTCTTTTAATCTTGTTGCTACAGTTCTACCAATTTGGCCAATGTATACTTTACTACACTGGCGCGGAATTTTATAAATTTCAAAAATATGTAGAGGAACGATTTATATGATGTTTGTATGTCAAATTTATTATAATAATCATGCAAATTTTGTCTGTTACATTGGCAATGAATGGTAAAGTGACAAAAAATATCCTATCAGTAAAAACTTGTAATAGTTATTTGTCAAACTAGAGAGGAAAGCGCTTCTTTTTCCCCCTCGAGTTCGAACGAGAGTAGAAGAAGAGCTTTCCACTCGTGTTAGACCTAAAATACACTTTGGGAACACAACTGACAAACTGACACGTTAAAAGTTAGGTTATTAGACACAAGACGGTGTAGCAGTGTTGCCAATGCACCAATCTTAAATATTTTTAGTAAGTTGTCAAATTGAGATTTAATTAGAAAAAGAAAAATATAAGACATAATTGTAAGATAATTTAAATTATGTATATCACTAAAATAAGGATTTTCAATCAAATTAGGAATTTATTTAATAATTTTTATAATATATTTTTTGTAAATAACATTCATATTGGTAACACTTCTATATTTTCTACTCTAGAGAGAAACAACACATTTTCCTCATTATTTCTGGAGAAGAACGGTGGGGTTTCCTACCATGTCGTGAAAAAAGGATATTTCTATTCAAATTAAATAAAATGTCCGTAGTAGATAAAAAAATTAATCATGTTATATTTTTATCTACTATCTATGTAAATATAAAGTCTTTTAATCTTTTAATTAATAATTGAATATTATAATATAGCTAACTACAAGTATGTACTTATAAAAATAATAATTCAAGTAAATATATTATTTATTTTGAATGTCGCAGATTCTTTTTGTGGCCTGATTTATGGTTACTGGTTAATTTACTATTATTAAAGATGTTAGTGGAGGTGTAACCACAGGGATAAATTTAAAATGGCAATTGTTAACAGCGGTCTACATCGTACTCTAATATCTAAGTTAAAATTTCAAATGTTTGAAGATTAATTTCATCCATCATTTCAATGCTCCCATCTGTCCATTCCATTCAGAAACATTACAAAATCCATATTCGTGAAATTACGTGAAACCCAAATAAACAGCAATTAAAATAATAAAGCTTGCACATTCATACCGAAATAACCACCGGGCATGTCACTTGTAACAATACAAAACACAAACACACATGCAGCCACACACGCACACAGAAAATGCAAACAGCCAGCAGCTGTATTGCTATATCCATCCACGTTCATATATGAATATACCCAACTGGGAATTCTGGATTCTGGTTCGGTGCTCGACAATTTAATTACACATGATGTGCAATCCTGACGAGTATATGACATGCTGAATGGAACTTTGTTGCGTGGTCTTCTCTCTCGCTAGGACTAGAGAAATAGCGCAGGTACTAGGTAACAACTGTGGATTTTCGAACTACGAAGTTACTGTCATTCGCATGTCATGTCGTCGAGCTTAATTCAACTATTACTTTGCTTGACATTATGATATTGTACTATAAACTATAAGAACGGGGAATATTTATACTCATTTGATTTGGAGGAATTATGTGAAACTCTTAAATTGGCCAGTCATAATCTATATTATTATTTGACGCGTTCAGCCGAACCTAGCGGCTAGCTAGCGTTTGCTAATGATAGATTCTAGCAGACTTGTGTCAGTCAAGTTAGGTGGAATTAACCTCAAATTCTGTTATAGACAAATCCAAAACAGTATTTTAAAATTGGTAAGTAATAGATGTCAAATACTTCGTATATATCACTACATTTTAAGTTATTTTCATAGTTTTTTTGCAGACATGGTTAATATTGATGGCATTACAAATGAATTTTTACACATTTGACAGTTCTAGAAGGTTCGCTAGCTCATCTAGCGTAAATTTATTTCGCTAATGTCCGATTTCACCAACGATAGTTAGATTCTAAATTTGGTTTAAATTAATAAAATCAAATCGAAGTTACAAGTCATATGGAGTAATTGACATTGATGTCAAAGATTCGAAATGCTTTTATTTATTTAAGCTAAGTTTAATATTTAACTAACGTTGGTGAAACCGGGCGTAAGTCGCTAGTCTAGCTGCTGAAATCTAGCGTTTACTTAGCAATACGTTCAGCTGTGACCGCTAGGTTAGCGATCTAGCTGCTAGGTTCGGCTGAATGCGCCCATTCATACATACATAATATCACCTGAAACGCAACCAATCATTCCTATTTTGGCATACTACTTTCGCCTCTTCCATTATCATAGTGTGATTCATACATGATCCCATGATCGTCTATTCTTCACACTGGAAAACATTCGTTCTCACAACAAACCATCATTCATACTTATCCACTTATTCCACAGACGCCCAAGCAATCGTTGACCCACATATATTTGTTTCACCAACCTTTTGCTCGAAATGGCCGAATCACTTTAACTGACTCACTCCCACTTTTTAAACAACATTCTTCTCAATTTCACACTCACCGTATACCAACGTATTCATTTCTATAGCAGTTATACGTCGGGTCTGTTAAGCTAGCACAGCCATTGTAGCACAATTAAACAAAACCTATCAGAAAATTTAGTACTCATTAATTACAATGGTTGTGCTAGCTTATCCCGATAAACCATACACTTAAACACACGCAATTTTTTTTTATTAAGGGTTATTTCTTATGCTAAACTTACTTTGTTAAAGCAAAGAAACGCGACTTTTAAACTTATAAAAAACATTAACAACTTAAATATGGAAAATTTATCTTTAAATGGTTGTGGAAAAAGGAATATGGGCTAACCATTCCAATAAAAAAATACCTCTATCCATTTAAAGAAATATAACTTTTCACTGCTCCCCCCCATCCTTTACAATTTTATTTTAATTATCATTTCTTCTCTGAAGTAGTTAGCATGGAAAACGAATTGGTTGCTTTAAAAAAGCAGCCTGTATAATCTCATTTTAATTTTAGCGTGGTATTTTAATTATTATAATTTAAAAATAATATGGTAATTAGTAGGGCTGTTCGATATCTTGTTTTGAATATCGATATTCGATATTAGAAAAATATCGATAATATCGATGTATCGATGTATCGATATATTGATATATCGATGTATCGATATATTGATATATCGATATATCGATATATCGATATATTGATATATCGATATATCGATATATCGATGTATCGATATATTGATTTATCGATATATCGATATATTGATGTATCGATATATCGATGTATCGATATATCGATATATCGATATAATGATGTATCGATATATTGATGTATCGATATATTGATATATTGATATATCGAGATATTGATGTAACGATGTATCCATCTAATATAGTTAGATTTTATTGGTAATTAAACAATGATTCAGGATGTCGATCTGTATCATATAAATAGTACACAATCTAATGCAGATAGATTTTATGGAAGGATTACAAATAATGGTTCAGAATGTCGGCAATTCTATTGTGAAGAGAAGTAACGGGTGTTTCAAAGGCGAAAAATTTTAACATCTGGGGTGTTTGTGTACTTGCTTTATGGTGCTGGGCGCCAGCATTATAAAACAAACGGGAATCTACTTAAAATATTTGAAATTGTACTACGCCATGACTGGAAGGTAGTTTTATGAGAACTTCTGCTGGAAATTGTACCTATACATCGTCCCAATTATTAATTCTCCCCTTAATCCCGACTCCAGAATGAAAGTAAAAATAAATATCAGTATGCAATGCTATCAATAAATCGAGCACAACCCCTTTCATTACATGGCATTATAGCTAAATTTTAGTTCTTTTTCACAAAATACATCTATACATCAATACATCGATACATCAATACATCGATACATCGATATATCAATACATGGATATATTGATACATCGATATATTGATACATCGATATATCGATACATCGATAGATAATAATATATCGATACATCGATATATCGATATATTGATATATCGATACATCGATATATCGATATATTGATATATCAATATATCGATATATCGATATATCGATATATTGATATATCGATATATCGATATATCGATATATTGATATATCGATATATCGATGTATCGATATATCGATATTTTTTCTACTGAATATCGTTATTCGATATATCGATATATCGATATAATATCGATATATCGATGTAAACGCACAGCCCTAGTAATTAGATTTTGAGTTGTCGTGGATAAAAGATCGTCAAACACTTACACACATCTTACAAAATGAACATATTTATCTTGTCAAACAATTTTTCTGTATTACATGCTATCAACATAAAAATCACACACACAATATTTCTTAACATAATTTCTTGTAATATAAATACAATAAAATCCTATGACCTCGTCGTGAAAATAGTGAGGTCGTATTCTAGGGAAAAATACTCTTGTTCAGAATTTATCTTGATGCAATCAACGCCATTTTGTAATCTCAGTTTTATTGAAAATTTGCTTTTCACCTCCTGCTGTTATTTCAACCAAATGAGATCTTCTGGAAATTATTTATTTGCGACAAAATGAAATTGCGAACCCGGAAAAAGTAGAATGAGAAAAATTCTCAGATAAAATACGAACGAAAAAAACGTAATCTTTCCTAAGCTCGTAATGTTTTAAGCAACGCAGGAGTAATTTGTTTTTTGTTTTTTAATTTTCGGAAACATCAGCTTTCACTTTACAGATTATAGGTTGAGTTCTTCATCAAAGCAAACATATAAATTGTTTAATTTTGTGAAAAATAGGATTTAAACCATTATTATAATTTTGTTGTTTTTTGCTAATTATTAAAACGGTTTTTTTTAAGTATAGAATTTTAAAATGAAATAAATGGTATTAGCTCTTTTGGAAAGATAATTTAATGCCATTTGTGTTTGAATACGATTTCGGAAAAAATCTAATTAAGCGCAATCTGGAAGTGCTGGAGCCATATGTCGGCAATAACGAAGCGAATGTTGTTCATCGTTTCGGGTTTATCGGCGTAGACCAGCGACTTCAAATATCCTCGCAGAAAATGATCCAAAGGTGTTAAATCACAAGAGCTTGGCCGCCAATTTACAGCTACACTGCGCGATATTTGCACTCATCGAATGCGTCCCTCAATAAATCGATTGAGGCGTGCAATGCGTGACATGTTGCGCAGTCTTGTTGAAACCAGCGCTCTTCCACATTAATGCCATTCAATTGGGGAACGAAAAGCCAGTAATCATGGCTCTATAGCGGTCTCCGTTGACTGTAACGTTTTGGCCGATATCATTTTTGAAGAAATATGGACCAATGATTCCAACAGCATAAAGCACACCAGACAGTGACTTCTTGTTTATGTAACGCCGTTTCAATCATGGCTTGTGAATTTTCTTCATCTCAAAAATGGCAATTTTGCTTGTTGATGTATAGCAATATAACAAAAAATTTGCCTCTTCGCTGAACAAAATTTTCAAAATAAATTTGCACAATTTGCCAGCGAAATTCTGGCCAATGGGCCCCTTGGTTCTAGCGTAAGTCTATTTATTGTGAAATAACAAACTAAACTGAGCACAAAACAGCTGTCAGCTGTCAAATTGGATGTCACTGGAAAAAGTGTTGCCAATTCGAAAAACAAACCTCTAAAAAAAAATCTGATGTGGCAAGCACATAACCTCCCGCCCAATACTACTCTTAAACGGTACAAAATAGTATTTGATGATACAGAAACCTACATTCTTATTTGTTTATTTTCTATTTATATTTGAGAAATTTAATTTTATTTCATATATTTATTCAATTTTTTGACATATATTTCACTAAGAAAACAGCTACACAAATCAAAATGACATGTGACACATTTGAATTGAAAATTTTTAAGTGTTTCCATGGTGTACAAGAACTGCATGAGTTATAAAATCTAATTTCTTTATATTATCTCTAAATCTAATGAAAATTAATAAAATTAGTGTAATAAAAACACATGTAAAATTAAATATTGTACAACTTTCAAAATAACATAAATTGTTGAAAAAGGAAATTAAACCGTGTTTCACGAAAAACTGCTAAGGGCTTCAAGTAAACTGCTACTTCCGGTTGACCAATTTTATCCAAAATCTAATCAGCTCTTCATTTAAATATAAGATGTAAAAATTCACGAAAATGTATTTTTTGGTACTATAGAATTTGAGTTATGCGAGACGAAAAAATTGCCACAGACTACACACATACATACATACATACAGACATCATGGCGAAAATGGTAAAATCGTATTGTAGGGACCCTATTCATTGAAAACTCGCTACCCAATTTTTTGACCAAAAACAATACCTCTCTTACCTAGAGGTAGGCGGGAGGTAAAAAAACACCCGTTAATTAGATTTCAAAGCAGTTCACCAAGCAATGGATAAATGAAGTTATGATATATTTATTTGTGTACTTAAATTAAAATTTTGTACTATACGTTGTATAATAAATCTATGTGCCTTAGTCATAGTATCGCAGTTACAAGTAAAATACGCGTTTTATCCGAACTTTATAGGCTGCGCTCAAAGATTTATAACTAAAACAAGTCACATTCATTAAATCCAGTTTAGAGAGGGCAAAGAAACCAAAATAAATCTGTTTCACAGCCGCGGAACTTGGAAATATGCTGCAGGCGCATTGTTCATCCACGGCAGAGGTTTCGGTTCACATTCTAGGTTACTGCATTCGGTTGTGCTTCAGCATCAAGTATGTGCCGTGCCGTTCAGCGAACATAACTTAAACCTCGCATACCGTAGAAACTAAGTTACGCGTTCGGTTTATAGATGAATTTTATAGCTGAAGCTTTATAATACTGTGGACGATTTACGTGTGAAGAAAAATGATGCAGATTTAGAAGTGTAAAACTTTTTATGCCCTAATTTTATTCAAAAATATATACGAGTAGTTTATGAAAATGAATCAAATAAAATCAAAATCTTAATTATATATGTAAATTTGCAATTCTGCTCAGATTTACATTTTGATATTCGTTCATATCTCTAATCAGAGATCACAAAGTTTAAATAGTTTCCTCAAATCTTAATTTAGAGAGGTTCGATAAATAGCTCCGTGAGTTACGAGATCCTCAGTTCGAATCCCAAAGTAGAAGATTCTCATTTTAACTTTACCCCTGTGGTTTCTGATTTATTACCTATCTTAAGGGCAGGAGGGTGACGTGAAAAATTTAATTAATTTCAAAACTAGCAAATGGCCGGAATAGTTTTCAAAATGATAGACAACACGTTATCAATCATTCAGTGCGGTAATATTAAAATACATACTAGTGTGGTAATGTTAATAATTACCTGTCTAAAATGAGTGGATTATGTAGAATATATCACACGATCGTAGATAAAGTAATCTAATTTATTTTTCTACAATGGTCCAATGTTGATATTTCTATAATAATTTCAATAACAAATTTACTTTTTTCTATAACTACTATAAAGTGTACGTTTTTGACCAATTATATTTATTATTAGAAATTTACTTATAGTTTGTTGGCATGGTTACATATTTTATGTGAAGAAAAATGATGCAGATTTTGAAGTGTAAAAATTTTTATGCCCTAATTTTATTCAAAAATATATACGTGTAGTTTATGAAAATGAATCAAATAAAATCAAAATCATAATTATATATGTAAATTTGCAATTCTGCTCAGATTTACATTTTGATATTCATTCATATCTCTAATCAGAGATCACAAAGTTTAAATAGTTTCCTCAAATCTTAATTTAGAGAGGTTCGATAAATAGCTCCGTGAGTTACGAGATCCTCAGTTCGAATCCCAAAGTAGAAGGTTCTCATTTTAACTTTACCCCTGTGGTTTCTGATCTATTACCTATCTTAGGGGCAGGAGGGTGACGTGACTTGACGGCTTGTAACCCCACTTGATGTGCCACCTAAAATGGATGAATAGCGTATTCATATAATTATTTATTTTTAAACGTTTTGTTTACGAAATTATAAGAATCAAGAAACAATCGAAGACGAGATTGTCACTGAAGTTCCGTTTTGACCATTTTTCTTAATGATATCTGTGTGAATTTGTGTGTAATAAACCTATCTTATGTCACAAAGCACGATCTCCACCGTCACCCCAATTTTTACTTTCTTATACAAAGTATAAGGAAGTATTGAAATCATAAAAAAAATCGCTGAAGAGATTTTTGTGAAAATACTTATTTTGACGTTAACTGAATCCGTTAAAACCAATTTCTCAATGATGTCTGTGTGTAAGGATGGATGGATGACGAGACAAGATATGTAAATGAAACTTGGAATTAATAAGTTTTATGAAAATATAGAGTTAATTTTGAATGAAATTGAAAAACCGGAAGAGGAAGTTTACTGGACTCACAAAACAATAAATTCCATTCAAAAATAGAATTAGCTGTGAGTTTCAAATGAAAGATGTTAGCAAAAATATTTGGAATATAAAATGTTATTTGCATTTTTCTTGTACATGAATCTAATTTTGAGAAAAACTAAATTATATATTTAAGAATATATTTCAATAATCTTAGTTACAATGGGAACAAAAACTAAAACATTTTTAATACGTATGTGAAATAATTGTTAAGTATCAAAAATATGTGTCGTGTAAAATATTATAAGTTAGAAAGTTTTGAAAACTAGATATTAATTGATTTCTATTTTAAAATAAATTCATAGTTACAATGCGAAAAAAAAAAATTAAACAGGTTTAACATCTATATATTAAATAATTGTCAAAATAAAGTCATACGCAAGGAACAAATCATAGGTGTTCAGTTGGTTTTGTTTATATAAGAAAGTAGTGTGGTGCCCACACCATATTTTTTATTGTGCATTCGGATAGTACGGCTAAAAATAAGTAGGTTTGGCGCTATAATCAGAAAAAAATTATTCTCATGGTTCCCATTTTAAGATTTCAAAGTGGCCTCCCGCCCTACCCATAAGGGGTGACAGTGGAGGATCGTGCTTGGAGCCATAAAATAGGTTTTTGAAAAATATTAAAAAAGTTTTATGTTTTGTTTTTTGATTCGATATGTATTGCACCGTCCTGGAACTTTTTGAGTACCCAGTATGTGTAATTATTAAACAATACAATTCAATTTTATATAGGTATTTAAGTTGTTTGGTGGCCACTATAGATTCCAGCAACTCAATATAATATTAATCATTTCCTGCTAACCTTCACCCCAGACCTTAATTCAGCTCCACTTAAACCTTGCATTTTTCATTATACAAACTTCACTAACAACCCATTCTCCCGCAGCAACCGTCACATCAGTTGGCGGAGTCAGCGGTGTGAGCATCGGCGGAGTGTTGGGCCCCAGCATCAACGTGGGGGGCGCTGGAGTTGGCGGAGGTGGCGGAGCACTTGCAGCCAGCACCCTCCTGCTAGAGCGCCCGCCCAAATGGGGCGACGCCACGAGGTACCTCGCCAAGGAGCATCGGAGACTTGCTGGGAGGGCGACGTTCCAGGGGCAGGTGTATAACTTCCTAGAGCGGCCCAATTCGTGGAAGTGTTTCGTCTACCACTTCGTAGTGTGAGTACCTTTTTAATTTATTTTGTAGTTTTAGTTTTGTTGATAGTGATGTGCAAACCAAAACCCATATAGGGTGATAGAGCTCTGTAACTTTGACAATAATTAATTTAGAGGGATAACAGTTTATAGAATATTTATGATTACAGGACAATGAGAACTGTAATTACGAAGGGTTAAATTTGACAGTGAAATTATGCATATCTGTCATATTAAGCGAACACATTTACTATGACGTCATTGCTATAATACAATCGGGATGTCCATTCTCCTTTTTTATTTTTACTCTTAGCAATGGTTTTTATTTGTACGATATTTTTATTCTATAAGTACAAAATATAAATATAAATTTTATACATTAGTTTACAAATAATGAAATACTTTAATTGGTATGGTTTTACTGAAATAAAAATTTAATTAATTTCAAAACTAGCAAATGGCCGGAATAGGTTTTAAAATGATAGACACGTTACAAATCATTCAGTGCGGTAATATTAAAATATATACTAATGTTAATAATTACCTGTCTGAAATGAGTAGATTATGTAGAATATAACGCACGATGATAGATAAAGTAATCAAATTTATTTTACTACAATGGTCAAATGTTGATATATCTACAATAATTTCAATAACAAATTTACTTTTTTCTATAACTACTATAATGTGTACGTTTTTGACCAATTATATTTATTATTAGAAATTTACTTTTAGTTTGTTGGCATGGTTATATATTTTATTCAATCTGCTTTATTTGCATACAGCTAAACGAAAAAAAAAATGAATTGTTACAATAGCAAAAATGTATCTTATGTATAGCGGCAGCAATTTAGATATTTACAATAACAATATTTATATTAGTAATATAATATTATTTAGATTGTTGTAGCAGCAATCGAAAATAGTTTCATATTGCTAATATACATATAAATATTGTTATTTTAATTAATAATTTAACGATTTCGGAAAATATATCATGTATACCTTGGCACTATAGTTATTTGTCAAACTAGAGAGGAAAGCGCTTCTTTTCCCCCTCGAGTTCGAAGTTTGCCTCATGAGCGCAGCGAGTGAGGCATTTCGAACGAGAGTGGAAGAAGAGCTTTCCTCTCGTGTTAGACACAACATTTTTTTCACGACATATTTCTAAAAATGATTTTCTCGCACCTAAAATACACTTTGAGAACACAACTAACAGACTGACACGTTAAAAGTTAGGTTATCAGACACAAGGCGGTGTAGCAGTGTTGCCAATGAACCAATCTTAAATATCTTTAATAAGTTGTCAAATTGTGATTTAATGAGATAAAGAAAAATATAAGACATAATTGTATGATAATTTAAATTATGTATTTCTCTAAAATAAGGATTTTCAATCAAATTAGGAATTTATTTATAATTTTTGTAATATATTTTTTGCAAATAACATTCATATTGGTAACACTTCTAAATTTTCCTCTCTAGAGAGGAACAACACATTTTCCTCACTATTTCGAGAGAAGAACGGTACGGTTTCCTACCATGTCGTGAAAAAAAGTATTTTTTATTACTCGTATGGTTTATTCGTAAAAAAAATTATACTTTAGTGCCTTGATATACAAATAACTATTGTAGAACTAAATTTTTATTTGTCGTATTTTTCTTTTGAGAATTAATATTCGAATAAATACATATTTATTTTTTGACACACTGATGTTTCTGACATTATAAAACCATAGAACATCATGGCTGTTTATTATAATTTATTTAATGCTTAAAATAAATGTGTTCAATTTTAACCCCACTTGGTCATCCACATCGGAAAAAATGTTGAACATTAGATATTTAATCATATTCGGGTGCTACAGGCTGACTATTCGGTCACCTTGCCTTAAATGTAGTTTCTGGTCGAATAAGAACCTCTCTGATTCCGCTTTGATTACCTACACTAGTAACCAAAGGCCGTCCGCACAGATTCTGACTAATTGATCGCGAATCAAGAACAATGGTACTAGAGGCTTTTGTCCTCCTACGAGTACTATACAATCCTAGAAGTAATTTAAATTTTGGTTCTATAATACTTCTGAACACTAATAATTATTTAAAATACATATTATATGTGTAGTTATTTCATTTTTTTACTTATTTACAATTTATTAAAATATTACGTTTTCGTTTGTGAAATTCCTGTTAATAGATTTTCTTATTTTTAATCTACTTCGCAGAAAACTTCATTCTAATCGATTTTAATTACGCATTAGGTCTGTTCCATTTTAAACATTGAAAATTGCGGTGATTTCATTTATGTTTGAATTCAGATTCTATTTACGAATACGTGGAAATATTCAATAGTTTTTATAAAGAGTTTTTCTCTGTACTTGAATTACTAATGCATTTCTTGTTTCCTGATCATTTATCTTCGATCTTACAATGTAAAATAAAATGAACTTTACCGTTGATAATACAATGTACTTGTACTTATAGAATAGAGCAGGGGTGGGCAACCTTTTGTATAACAGGGGCCAGAATAAGATTTACGTTTCGTACGCGGGCCGTAGTTATTAATTGACACATTTTTGTTACTTATAATTTTTTTCTGAAAATATAAAAAACAATAATAAAACAAAATTAACTAAGTACTACATTTATTTCTTAATTTAAACTAGACGAATTATATCGAAAATTAAACTGTAAATCTCCCCTTTTTATTTATGTTGGGTACTAAAATAATTTAAAATTTTTGTTTTTGAAAATATTTATTTATTATTGCTTATAAAGAACTCGCGGGCCGGATTGGAACTTAACCCGGGCCGGGGATGGCCCGCGGGCCGGAGGTTGCCCACCCCTGGAATAGACTCTTCATTTTGCAAGCTGCTATTATTGTATCTTACACACACTGCACTATTATTCATAGAATATTTACTGTAACGAATTTTGATAAATTACCTACTTGAGGTATTACATTGAATTGGAATTAATTGAAATAGGAGGGAACTTCTTTTATCTGAAGAATCTATTAATGTTAAGTAATGGTTTTAGTTGGTTATAAGGAATAACTATTCAGTAATTTCAATGGAGTCTGAATCAATATGTATATTCCAATTTGTCACTTGACATTAGCCAGTTTGTGTTCAAGTTTGAATCATTTAATTTCCCCTATTGTACAGTTTAACCCAGGACTTACCTATATATAGAATTACTTGCGTAATTTATAAAGGCTTCCAAACAACAAACAATACATTTTAATACCGCTGAATTATGTATTTGAAACTTCGTTAAATTTATACATTTATTCAAACCTAAACTTTGTTTCCGTCGCTTGAAAGTGAAATCTGACGAATATAAATTTCACAATGCGAATGAGGTGCTTCACTATTACCAAAATTGGCTATTTTTATTAAAAAATGTTATTTCAAATTACGTGACAAAGAGAATTTATAAAGCATTGAAATATGTATTAATATTTTGAGGTTAACATGTTCTATGAATCAAAGCTAATTTCTAGATATCTAGACAAATATCTGGTTATTCTTGATTCAGATTGTATTATGATGTGTTAGTGGCTACATTGAAGTAAGTTATCGAATATGGAAAAAGGATAAGACCTGTGGAAATGGGGACATGATCGTGTTTGGAACACGTTGGTCAATGATGTGTGTGAGATTGAGAAGAATGATACAATGATAAGATTGGGACAGGAAATGATCTAGATGAGTGGTTTGGTCACATCGGGCGCATGTCGAATGAAAGGTTGATGAAACATTCTAGGTGTCCTATTTTAATCTTAGCAGAGGACAATGAGGTTTTTGAAACGCATCAAAAATTTCTCGAACTACTGCTTGTACACGTGCAGTAGCGTTGTGCTAGCATAAATTGATTTAAAACTGATAAACAATTATTTCTGAAACAGAATATTTATAAATATCGAAAACAGTCTATGAAACATTTATTTAAAAAATATAAAGACAATAAAAATTGTCAACTGTTTCATAAATGCTTCAATAAGAGCGAAACGCGTCTGTAGTTACCGATTGATTGGATTGGCCGGTCTCTGTGACTTTGCTATTATTCTGAGACTGTATTTTATGAAACAGTTGATAATTTTTATTGTCTTTATATTTTTAAGAATATTTACATTTGTTTTTTACTAATATATCATGCAATTCTTCTATAAGATTTTCTACGGTGCTTTTAGATAAGCTAAAACTTGTAAAGAAATCTAATTTGTCATATCCTTCAAAAAAATTTGGTCTTTCTTTTATTGTTTTCGGTCGTCTTATTTGGTCTTCATCGCTACTATAAATGTTAATAATATCGTAATCATATTCCAATTTTAAATTTTTATGATATACACGAAAATACCTTCTGACTATATGATAGATAACAGATTACATTTCACATTAACTACGACTTCTATCCATACCTCAAAGTTGTAGTAAAAATTAACTACAGTACAGGTTAAGTTGTAACTACAGATGGAAAACTCAAATTTTACATAATCACTGAAATCTTCATAGTTACTGCTATCTAGAACCTTAACCAGCGATTGAAAAACCGGCCCTAATACTTATATGGTAAATCCTACGTATTTTTTACGGTCTATCAGAATATGCAATAAAAATTGGGGGTTTGTCCGAAATATTTTGTCATTCCATGTTTATTTTTCAAGATATTCCTCAGTTAAGATTAAAATGGACATCCTGTGTATAAGGATGAATAAATAGAAAGGATGACTATTATTGTTGATTATTGGTTGAATATGTTTTTGGGTTCATGCTACCCCATTTACTATTTTTTGATTGTTTTTGTAAATATTTTAGAGCAAACATACAAAATTGGTTTATTAATTTGAACAATTGTTTTTGAATATAGCATTGGCAATGTTATTGCTTTCACAATTGTTCATTGTTTTTCAAAAGTTGTTCAAACTACATCGTATTTGACAGGAAATAAAACCAATCAGGAAGGGATGTAATACAGAAATGATTAATTTTCCATTATGTCTTTCTATTTAAACAGTAAATGTTTCATTAATAAAATGGTATGCTCCATTAATGTTCTTCCTATCTACGTGTGTTTTTTCGATTTTCGAACAGTCATCATGTAATATTGATCGATGGGTTATCATTAGTATTAGTAGACACTCCTCATACGAATACGAAAATAAATATTCACGTTATATGAGATTAATACGAGCAACTTCGGCTTGTCACAATTATTCAGTTGTTGGTAAAGTTTCACAAACTGCCGCTAGATGGTTCTAGCGCGGGTAGACAGGCGGTGCCACGACATGTTAACGTCATCATTTACGTCATTCCTGCGTTCGTATTTTGAGGTTATGTTGGACGAGAGGCGTAGTAGGAGAGAGAGGAAGAGTTTTGGGCAGGAATTCAGTCAATGCTTTGTTAGTTTGCTCTGCTATTTATTATGAAGTTATATGAACAACTAATTGGTTAATTGGTACACTTTCTTGTCTTCAAATAGAGCGACCTGAGATAATTTGTGGTTGAGGATAATAGTTAATCTTTTGTTTTGTAATCAATTATCATAAAAGGAAGATAACAATTCACTTGGTTCCTAATATAAATCTGATCAAATATCAAAGTATCTGAAAAGAGATATGAGCAGCGATGTGATTGTCAACAATAATATTGAATTAAGAACTATCCAACTGATCAGTTGGGCATTAAAACATTGATGACAATATTAGGTTAGGTATATTTAAATTTAAAGCTGTGCAACAAATTACATTTTAATAGCGCCAATATGGTGTGTGAATATATTTAGACTTATTTATATTTCTGAAAATCGATAAATATTTATTTGTTGTTTTGTATTTTACCTGATGAAGCAGCACTTTTCTGTCGAAACAAACGTCGTTTTATTAATTTTTTACGCATTATATCCAAATATTATTTTGTTTATAATTATGAGTTCTGAAAGCTTCTTTTAATATTTTTATCTTTAAGTTCGGTTATGGTCACAGACGCCATTGGTACTTAAAGTTTAAATATTCTTTTAATGAACAATTTTGAATGGAAGCTTACAATTCTTTAATTAAAATATTTTGTTTTAAACGTTTAAACGATAAATTTTATTGAAGTTAATCTTGAAATGTCAGTGTAGCAAAGCAACTGGTCGCAAAACACATAAATTAAGTTTTAAATATTAAATTTTCACCAAAATGAATCAATACTGATTTTACAGTATAATAACTTCCTGGAATTTGGGTTGAAGGGAAATGAGCTAAGGGATATATTGATATTTAGATTTCCCTTGCTGCCGAATTAACATGTCTCGAGCCTACACATTTACTTGCTCAACATAATTGTCAAATTGTTGAAGTACATAATATGTATTGTATATACATTTAGTTGGATTGTATGCTAATTTTCTGACATGGAATCTACAATCTAAATATCAATGTTCTATTGTTGTAACACAGCTTCAGTGATGTTATATCTATTAGAAATAATACCCCAGAGTGACAATTAGTCGTTTAAAAAAGCGGTCAAAGGTAAAAATACGCTAATTATTCCAATTACAGTGCCTTAAAAAGTTTTTAATTGAGTTTATGCATGAAAGAATGATTAAGTATTAAATTATTTTTACGTTAATTTTAATTTCAAAGTGTTTTGATCTGTGCTGAGAACCATGAACGCTTTTTTGTTGTGAAACATAATTTAAATTTAGTTTTAATTTAAACAACAATAATATTTATAAATGTTTTAATTTTAAATATATAGTAAAATATTTCTATACTGGCGGTATTATCATGAAATATTAAAATAAAACCACAATACGTAAACATGATGCAAGTTGTTGCAAAATCGTTGGTTCTCGATCGCTCATGCAAATAGCAACATGAATTTATTCGCTTTCAACACACAGAGGTATTTAGGTTTGACTTTGACTCAATATAGTTAATTTAATCCACATTTAATTTTAATCCACAGTAAATGCCGAAAAGGTTACGTTTCTACTTCGTGTGCCAATAGTCCCGTGTTCATATACCATCTAATCTAGATATTGATGTTTGTACTTGTGTTCGCCATGTCAAACAATAACAAAAATATATTATCATCTTGACGTTTGCTTTGTGTTGGCTTCGTATGTTAAAGGTCCGGGTTAGAGTATCCGATTAATCTAATAAAATAGTTTAAATAATTCTTCGTTTCTCTTCAAGACATTTCATTTAGTACAACACTGAATGTTTTGAAGACTTTTTCTGTTGCTTGGACTTCAACGCAGATGGTTGTCATAACTGCAGTCTTGTCGTTTTCTTTTTGTTGAAACAACAGAATTAAATTATATTCATTTTACCTCGGATAATTTGTTTTTTTTTCTAATGTTTCATAGAATATGCTCTCGTCAAAAATAACAGCTAACACCATTATTCTTTAACTTCAAATCAATACATTACAATAAGCAGCAAATGCCTACAATCGCTTGTTCTTAAACTTTTAATTATAATATGATTTTTTGGCCGATTGAGATTAAAGCTGTCACTTTACGGACTGGTAACAGTCTCTATATTATATAGCAACCGCTCAACAAATGCATGGTAACTTAATTTGACAGTGATAACCTTCAAAATATGTATATAAAATAATGACTAAATTAATATTAATTCCAAATTAGAAATTATATGTTCAACTCGGCACTAAACACAGATTTATTGCTTCGGAAACATTCATTGCCTCGGCTTCGCCTCGTCAATGAAACGACAGCCTCTGCTGTAAATGTGGTATTTTGGTGCCTAGTTAAAAAATAGCTATTATTTAAAATCGGCATTAAAAGCTCAGAAATCGTCACTAAAGTAACCCATTATACGACGATTTAGAGCAACGCAGTGTTGGCAACCGTAAAATAATTGTTGTACAAGTAGGATAATTTTGACCGATATATGACGTATTGTAGTAAATTTACACGTAAAATGAAACAATATGTGCAAGAAGAATTAACTACTTAATTCCGATGAATAAATCGAGGACAAAACGCATAATTTTGAGTGTTTTTACGATAACTTCAGTGTTCGAGGTTGGTAACACTGATTGTCAGTTCCAACTGACAACTGACAGATGTATAAACTTAACCTATATAATAATTTTTTTACATTTTTGTTCAAGTTTTTATCGCTCACATGGTTTATTTTCCTCGGCAAATAAATTCCATATTCGTGATAAAAAATTAAACTTCAGTGCCTTGATACATAAATAACTATTAATTCACGCCAAACTCACCGGGTTTACAAAAACTTAAATTCATCAATATTTTTTAGTATTTCCACATAAAAATGTTTATTGTTATAAGTCAAAGCCTTGTACCTCTGATTGTGTTATGCCCTCATCCGTACCTCACATCCACTGGTTTGTGTTAAATTTGTGTAAATTTAGTGAACCCGTTGACAAGATAAACTGCAGGCGTACTTTGTGCCCGTTGTTCGTCATGTTGTGACAATTAACGTAATATGTGTGTGTCAGGCAGCGTGATCACGCAAGGTAAAGTCACGCGTGTCTAAAGTGTACGTGATATTAATGTCAGGCGGTGTTGAGGTTATCAGCGGTAACTTTGTTTTAAGTGGTGTTTTTATGAAACTTTGTGCTTAATACCAGCTGTAATTTAGAGAAGCAAGCGTGTAATAATTGCTGTAAGTACTTGTTTTTGTTATTTTTAGTTTTATGCTGTGCGATAAATAATAATATGTAATTACAAGTTGAAAAGAATTAATTTAGCCACATACAAACTATGGAAAAATGAAATAATATGCAAAAGGTTAATTATTATACGAATGAAATAAATGCAGTATCTAAAAATATACAGAATAACTGAATAATAAGTAATGTAGCATTAGCTCAACAATAATTAAATGCACGTATTTATGCACTTATTGTATACTAGCTGATGTTCTCGGTGTTGAATTGGTGCAATTAGGATATTATCCATTACCAGTTCTGGAATAACTCTATTATAGTTTTTTACCCAATTAGTGGGATATAGGCAAGATTATCGCACATATGTGAAAATTGCCGTACGATAATTATGTAGTATCCCACGTATTGCGTACAAAATTTTATTTTATGGTCGATCGAAATTTTCTAAAATACTTAAATTGGTATGTTTTTATTGAAAATAAAAAAAAATTAATTTCAAATCATAGTAGCAACATGCCGGGATAGTTTCTTAAATGATAACATCGCGTTGAAAAATCACAGCAATAAAATAAACAGTGCGGTAATATTTAAAAAAAAAACGCGCTAGTGCAGTAATGTAAGTCATTACCTATCTGTGTTTAAATGAATGAAATATGTAGGATATATCGCATGATCGCAGATTTACCATAAAGAAAAACTCGGCTTTGATTTGACATTTAGCAGAAAATCCTAAAATCAATTATTCAGCTACAGTTTAAGCATAAAAAGAAAATTAAAGTATGAAAAATGAGAATATTTGTGTCTTTGACTTTTTATGTGAAAAAATTACTTAAAAGTCATTTTGATTTTACTCTTTTGACAGGTACACTTTGAATTTGACATAATGAATGAATATTATTATTTCATCGAACTATCAATATTATTTCATTAGCAATAGTAACAAAGGTTATTAATTGATAAACAACAGTTGAATTATGTGTATATTATTTAACAATTGTGTATAAAGATATTTATCCAGGTTAAATTCTTTACATTCGAACAATAATAATTTGATACATTTACTTACACAATATTACTGAAAATCGGGCCTATTCTGTAACTTACCTGTTAATTTTTAACGGCATGTTGAAAATTTCAACCAGTAAAAATATATGTATCAAATGAAATTTTTAATTTTTATTCAATGACGTCTGTTATCATTGGTGAAATTTTTTAACTGGCCGTTAAAAATTAACAGATAAGTTACAGAATAGGCCCTTATATATTCTAAACACAAGTTTAGATTTTCCTTTAATCCGACAATGGACATTGGAAGTATTTTGTTAAATATATAGCTATAAGCGTTGAAAGATTCTTTTGTATTTTTAGGTTTGAGGGCTGTTATATTGTTTTATTACGATCTTTTAGATTTTGGTGGGCTACACTATATTTGAAGATACTAGTACATTTTGGCTAAAAGCGGATAGTAATTTTTTATAGTTTTAAAGAATTGTTGTGCAAAATTTCATGTGTTCACATAGATAGATGAGCTACAAAATATTACGTATATACTATTTTAAAAAGAAATTTCTTTGACCTCTGGTCTGGTTTACACTTCGAGTATTCTTGATTCTCTTCATTTCCTGTCAAGAGACCTTCTAACGGGAGCAGGGAAGGCATTGAGCTCAGTCTTAAATTTTAACACAGTATATACTCAGAAATCGTATATTTTTAATGGTTTAAACCACGAGAGTATAGTCAGAAGTGGGGGGTAAGGCTTTGCCCGGAGGAATTGTCACCCCTCCGGAAGCAATTTTACATTATTTTCCACCACTTAAACATTTTAACGCATTACTTAAGAATTCACGAGCGTTTGGTCGATTTTCGATTTGATATTTTGTCCTTTGCATACTTGACGGCTGGTAACTGCATTTCATGTTTTAAAAGCGAAGTGCCATACCAAACATGGATAAATTTATTTAAATAAAATAACGAAACCTATAGTCTATATTTTATATATTTTTAACTAATAATATTTTAATACGCGTGAGATTTAGTATTGTCGAGGGTAGAGCTACCGAGCAGAAAAAAATAATAACGATTTTCCGTATCGGACAAAAACAATTTTCCAAATCCGTCTCCAACAAATTATGTATAAACACAATTATTACTTAGCCACGTAGGTGTCCTGGATTTCGTTATTTTTTCACTTGTTTCGATTTGTCACGTGCCCTTGAATGTATATTGTATACTGGAAATCAATTCGCGGTTTACTCCACCCTATTTACGGCGCTCTTGGGCTGATTCCGATTTGCCCACAGCGACGGACGTCTCTGGACGGGGCTCGTACTAGCCAATCAATCGGTACATGCAAACGGACCTGTTCGATAATTACCGATATTATTTTTAATTGTAGGGGCGACAGTGTTTAAGGTTTTATCTTAATTGAAGCTTTTTATTTATTTTATTTTTCAGTCTATTTTCTAGAAGTTTGTCAATGAAAGGGATTATTTTTATAAATTGAATTTTATTTGTTTTTGATTGGAAAATATGAGTAAATAATAATGAATATATACATTTTTTACCTCTCGCTACATAATGTGTTAAGGGAGGTATAGAAATCATGCTAAAAATTCGTAGAAAGTTTTCAATGGATAAGCACGTTTCAGGGCCTCTAAAATACAAATAAAATTTTGTATTTTATACACTTGTATCGCTTTTAGAAAGAGCTGAATATATTTTAGGAACAATCCAATAACTGGAAGTGGTAGTTTACTTGAAGCCCTATCAGATTATTTTGAATTATGTCAGTGAATTATGGTTGTACAGCAATATTTGTTATTAGAATAATATTTCAAATGTATTAATTACAAATTTTGTTTGAAATATTTTACGTACTAACAACATTTACGAATTACTATACGTTAAAGAAATATTGAATTTTGAACCCATGTTTTTTGAAAAGGACTAAAGCAAAATATGAAAAATGTCAATTTTTGATATGTTTCATAATTGAAAAATATACTCATGGACATAATTATCGAATATTAATTATGAGAATCAAGGAAAAAGTAAAGATGGTTTTAGTTCACAAAATAAAATTATATAATAATATTTTTTTTAGAATTTATCTCATTTGTAAGTGGCAGCTATATAAATTTACGGCCATATATTGCAACTGTCAATATGGCTGCTCGGCTTAAGGTCATCGGTCATTACTGTGTGAATTCTTATAGAAATATAAAATTTGGTGTGGGCACCACACTACTTTCTTATATAAATAAAACCAACTGAACACGTATGACCTGTTCCTTGCATATGACTATATTTTTACAATTATTTGATTTATCAATTAATATTTAGTCTTCAAATCTTTCTAACTAATAATATAAATATTACTTTTAGAATATTTCACAAGACACATATTTTTGACACTTCATAATTATTTGACACGTTTGACACATAGATATTAAAAATGTTTCAGTTTTTGTTCCCATTGTAACTAAGATTATTGAAATATATTCTTAAATATATAATTTAGTTTTTCTCATAATTAAAAGCATGTACAAGAAAAATGCAAATAACATTTTATATTCAATTTTTGCTAACATCTTTCATTTGAAACATTTTCTCACAGCTGATTCTATTGGAATTTATTGTTTTGTGTGTCCAGTAAACTTCCTCTTCCGGTTTTTCAATTTCATTCAAAATCAACTCAGCTCTTAATTTTTTCATGAAACTTATATATTCCAAGTTTCCTTGTCTCGTTCATGAGATATTGCGCACACGGTCATCCATCCATCCTCACACACAGACATCATTGAGAAATCGGTCTTAATGTATTCAGTGGACGTCAAAATATGTATTTCCACAAAAATCTCGTCAGCGATTTTTTTCGTGATTCCAATACTTCCTTATACTTTGTATAAGAAAGTAAAAAAACAATTTAGATTTTATTAATTTAAATATGTAAAGTAGCCAAAATAGATTATTTTTTCATCAACTTACTTTAACAAAAGTACAAAATAATGTTTGTACCTCGTGCTCGAAATACGTTTAGCGTTCACTAGTAATTATTTACTTGCCTTTTATTCGCGATGTGCTAAATAGACATTTCGCGCATTTGTACAAAAACATCTATTTACTTTCAAGCACTTTTGAAAAACCATAATTGAAAGTGTTCTACTATAAAAATAGTACCTACGTATAATTCCCCATAAATTCTCATTTGTTGAATTTTATATTAGACAGGCAAAAAGAGTTAAATTATGTATGAAATATTTCATTTGAATAACACCTGAATTTATCAACATGATTAATCAAAATATCAACCAGTTGATTTACAAAAATATATTTTTTCGGGTGGGTTTTACTCATGGACAACTCAATTAAATTTGACAAATTAATTAGAACAATTATCAAACCCTTCATTGTATAATTTCCCACAAAAATCATTTGTCATTGCACCCCTGGTGCGTTTGGACAGAGGGCGTATTACATTTGCAATTTTGGCTGGTAACTGTAAGTTGCTAATGCAATCCTAATGGTAGAATAAAATGTATACAAGCTTAATTGACATAATCGTACAGCCGTTGCTTTAAAATGTTGAATTTCGATACCTATGTCAAAATACGGACAGAAACGTATTAATTTCAAATTTATGTCTTGTTTTAATTGACATTTTACAAAGTTTCGAAACGATTGAGGTATAAAAGATACAAACATAGGTTAGCTAACTGTCCCTTGATCCAGTTGTCAAATTCGTGTATAATATTCTTGAAACAGAAATTACAGTGGCGCATTCTGCTTTCTATACTTATATTATTTCTTGCAAATCAAATGTAAAGACAACTATTTCTAATTTTTATTTCGCTATCAATTGTCCTTAATTAATATGGAGGAATAATTCTTGAAATACATGCTACATGATACAAAGGAGTTGATATTGATTAATATAATTGTGATATATCATTCTTTCGATTATTGTATTATATCTTACATGTAAGTGTAAAAATAGTTTCTATAATAATATTACAGAATTTGAAGAAATGAATATAGATAAAAATTTTAATTTTTTTTTCTCAAAGTACCTGGATTCAAATTACTTGTTTTAATTATTACATATGGAACCAAAATGGCGGACGAGAATACTCATATATTCTAGTACCATATTTTAGATATTATCGGAAATAATACTGAATACCATTATCCAATATGACTACGAATTAAAAATATATCATATTTCAAATGATTAATACATAAAATATAGTTTTATGCTATTAGAATTAGAACTATATTTTATACCCTTATTTTATTATATCAAATGTTTAAGAGGATACTGATGTATTTTTATTGTGCTATATGCAATGGAATAGTATATTGAACAACTAGTGTTGCATTAACCTTTTTTGTAATACGAGTATAGTTTGCGTAAACGAGCCGCAGGCGAGTTAAGTACGCATAATACGATTATTACATTAGGCATTTTAACACGAGTTGTTCATACTACTTTTCCTATTTCACGTTCATAAAATCAATAAAAATAAATACAAAATAAAATTGTACGGCATGTTTAATATACCACTGGTCACCAAGGGGCTTTGCACGCGGGGCCTATCGGGCCTCAGGCCGCAACCCCGACGTAGAGGCTCCGATTCAATAATTTTACATAGGCAATGACAGCCCCAAGTTTGACAGACTGTTAATTTTACAAATAATAAATTACCAAAAACAGTTGCAGAAAATTTAATTTTGTAGCTTGTTTTTGAGTAAAACATTGTCACAAAATTGACTTTGTGTACGTGAAATAGCAAAAGATATTTAGAAATCGTTTTTACTCAACTACTTCTTTGTCATCAAGAGCATCATTTAGTCGTAGTGTTATTATGTTTAATAACGACCCCGTTGCAGTCACTTCGACCTCAAACTCTCAAAAATTTTCATTAAACTGGAAATCTAATTACATTTTGCCTTGTTCCAAATTTTATTATTCCGTAATATTTAAATTGAAAGTACCATTCAATTACATTCTAAATATTTCACATATGTAATTTGGGTATATTTACACATGGTTGATCCTAACGTATTCGTCGCTATTATTCTATATACTAAATAATTGTAGTAGTAGTGTATTAAAGAGATAGATGCTGCAAGGGTGGATCTAGAAAATGTTCAAGGTGGGGGTAATTTTGCATATTTTTTTTGGGATAACAGTAAATAACAATTAAGAAGTTTTAAGCCTATCAAAACTTATAATTATAATTAAACACATTACTATAAATAGAGCAAACTCAAGCATAATACATACTTTTTTATTACATTTTACAATTCATACAACAATATTATTGCAATTAATTACAAAAATAAGCCCAAGGAGGGGACAATTACCCCCATTGCCCCCACCTTGGATCCACCCTTAAGATACTGTGTTCTGTGCAGAGCGACAATATAACTCAAAATTTTGGGCATTGTTATTATTACAGAACATTCTATGTATAAAAGTGGAAGTGTAGTAAAGATTTTATTGATGAGATATAATAAACAATTAGCAGCAATAAAATGTGCTACAAAGAAGTGAACGAATGTTTTACACCATAAGATGACAATAACTTAAGATGTTCTCAGGAGCGATACTGAACACCATTATCCGATACGACTACGCGGAACTCCGATCATTAAAATTATAGCATTTTGTAAATGTTTAATGATGCTTCTCACATTAGCTCGCCCAAGAGGAAAGCATAAGGAGAATGTGCTAAAACAATCAACTACAACCATGATATAGGAATTGCCTTAACGTGATTTCGCCAGAGGTCCTATCAAATTTGTACTGATTACTTCCAGTGGCCGCGATATTTTGGAATGTCCTCCCATTTGGCCGACCAGAGCCCTTCGTTCAGGTTTATTTATTGGGATTGATTTTTCATGAGTGTACTAACAGAATTTTTATAAAATTTATTTCACAATTGTACATATTTTGCTTGAACATTCATTAGACATAATGAAATATATAAATATATTTAAAAATATATAAGAATAATGATTTACATATAATATAAAGAATGAATTCATTTCTTATTACGGACACAAATAATTGGTAAGCATCATCTGCAAGAATAATTTAATTTTAAGTGTTCTTTAGGTCTATGTTAGAATTTAAAAATGATACTGCGCTTGCATTTGACAGTTGCAAACGGTAATCAGTACAGTTTTAATCCTAAATACTTTCAACTCCGTCCCTCATATAATAAAAAAAAAACGTGCTATATTTATTTGCTAGATAAATCCAAAAAATATAAAATTTAGTACAATATAACTTTTTGTTTTATGCACGCATTATTCAACCGTTTACGACCGCTAAACCAAAACCTAAAAAATTCATAATTTTGTTGAGTACGCCTCTGTGCACGTAACCATAAAACACATGCGTACTAAATCAAATATACATACAAACATATCCTGTCTCTAGCACTGTCTGGATCTAAACCCCGCATATAACTTTGTTCGCAACCGTCAGAACTCTTCATACATTATGTTTTTGTGTCCAGTGCCAGATTAAGGGGGAACCTACTTTAGTAGCATGATTTCGAAGCGTTTTTCGTGAGTTTTATTGACAATGAAGGAATAATTAGAAGTCTTTCAAATTAATAGAATATTTTAATCATGTTAACAATGGGGTCATACACCTGTTTTAATTTAATTTTTTTTTTCAGTAAGTTTAAGTAAAATTATAAATATAGATACTAATTTTAATATTAAAAGGCTTTTAGTTATTAAGATACGATTTCTTGAAATTGGCATCCCATTTAAAATATTTCGCTTGTGACGTCATCTTGTAATTCTACGAAACACGCTCTTGCGGAGAGCGAGGAACTACACCAACTGTCAAATTGACTGTTATCAGTCATTGTTATATACCTACTGAGAGGTTTTTACAAATATAGTTTATTCACATTACCTTGGCAAAATAATATAAGAAATATAATAAACATAAGTTTAATTTGAAAATCGTTGTTAACTGCAACATATGACTTGAGATGACAGGTGTGATAATGAGACTACCGACATTACCGACAAGCGACAAAATATAGTACATCAAAGCATTTTTATTTTAATACGTCCTAAACTCTTTGTCTTAAAACGTTATAATTAACGAATACCTAATTTAATTTATCGGAGTGTTCATTTTAATATAATAAGTAATTATTACAACCCTGAAAAGCAAATTATTATTTATTATCAACACCTCTTTTGCCTTGCCATGCTGTATATTCTATTACAAGATGACGTTATGATTTTGCAACTGCGAAACTTTATAAAGGAAATTATGAATGAAAAGTTAAAAAATTATAAGAAATATTGAATAGTATGTGACTGAAATGATCAAAATTTTTATAATTTGAAAAAAAACACAACTTTTTTTTAAGTGTATGACCCCATTTCCATTTAAAGTCAATACGGTTTTGTAATTTCATTAACAATATAATTTTTAAGAATATGAACTAAATTCCAATCGAAAATTACATGTTTAGGGGTGTTGTAACAAAATGGTTTAATTTTACTCCATTTTTCCCGTTTTTTTGCATTAAAAAATATTTTTGACAAGAATATCAATCCAGAGTTTAGTTCATGTTGTGGAAAAAAAATTCACGGCTCAAAACAAATTCAATAATAACATGTTGCTAGACTAATAGTGAAATAATAAATGAAACCAACTTATTACAATAGTCAATATCTATTTGGCTACGTGTGCTTATGCCCTGCAGGATAATCCGGAAGTCGGTCCTGTGTCACTGACTCTTCAGAACAGTTGAATGGCAAAACAGCTGAAACGTGAAACGGTAGCATTTGTATGATTAGACCTCTGAGGAACGCGCCGCAGGACTCAGCGAGGACCGACGCATCAAATATGCATGCTGGCGACGCGTGCGACGCCGGCGTCGGCACCGGCTGTCGAGCGTCAGCTATTGATGCCGATGTCTTCTTTTGGGGATGTTTAGAATAAAGGTTATTTGAACGGAAGACACAACAAAAATAAGGGAGCGTGTGGTAGAAATCGCGATGCTGAAGTATAATACATTTAATCAAAGTTTTGGGGAAGTTTCTGACCGACTGTTAATTAATTATTTGGTTGAGTTGTAACTTTGCGGTAACAAAAATTGTGAAGGAACAGTTTATTTCCAAGGAAAGTTTCGTCGTACAAGAGATTAATTTTCAATCATCTTAAACATCATGTAAAGATAACAAAGAAGTAATTTCTGAAATGAGTCTCAGACCAAAAATATTGTTCATTTTTTTGTACTAAGCATAATTTATTTTCTGCCACATCCTATAAGGGAGGTATAGGAATCATGGAAAATAAATTGGAGTGTGTTTGAGGATAGATGAATTAAATGAAATACTGCTTATTATATTTTGCATTTTACTTTTGTTTCTCATTAGAGGAAGAGCTTATTAGATTTTGGTAATAAATTAGAGTGTTGTTGCAATTTTCATTATTATAATAATATTTCATTTGTTATTAATTATTTACCAAGTCTGTTTGAATTTTTTTTCTCTTACTAGCACCATTTACGAATAACAATACGTTAAAGTAATATTGAATTTTAACAAATGTGTTTAAATCTGCTGTCTTGTGCATTTTTAAAAGAAACAAGAGAACATATGAAAAATGTCTTTTTCCGACAACCACTAAGAAAAGTACATAAATTCACACGCTAAACTATTGCTGAAAGTTGGTCATTGCATATCACTAGCAAAGGTTGTGTGATATGAACACTTGTTAGCCAATCAGATGCGTTGCGATAACTAACCTAACATTTGTATTTAAAAGTTTGACAGCTGCAGATAATTTGCTGATTTTACACGGATTAAGAAGGTTGGACCCTGATTTATCAGATTTTAACATAATTTTGGGTGAATTCTGATAGCAATATTAACATAAACCTTTTAAATATTTTTATTTAAATTTAATATTTTTTTTTACTTCATTGTGGTTGTGGAAAAGTATCGTGTACATGTGCTGAAAGGATATTTCACACTTGTGTGATTAAACCACTCGCTTTCGGCTCGTGAAATATCCAACTTTCAGCATACTATAGTATATACAATTTTTGTCATAATTGAAATGCACATTTTAAAGATGGATAAGTGTGTTTTGATTTACTGTTTGATAAGATATCTATAATAATGGCAAACGTCAGTATTTTTTGACAAAATTTATATCTATTCATTGTAAGTACCTCATTTTTATTTCAATTTTAATCACATAGTATTTTTATCATAATATTTATTTTAAATAGGTATTTATGTCATTTCTAGAACATTACAAAATGTGAAATATGGCATTTTCTTTTTGAGTAGTTTGATGATTGATAGATGCTTATTGGTGCATAATTTAATAAAAATTATACGACGGAAGGTATTGGCTACATAAGATATTTTAAGTAGCATCTTATGTGCAATATACTTTGAACTTTGTTATATACCGGGTGTTGACCGCGACCCCGGAACATAGGACTTTAACATGTAAAATCATAATTTCGTAATTTCCTGCTTAACAAATTATATTAGACAAAAAAGGTTCAAATAAAGATGAGAGATCATAAAATTCTACATCAGAATCCTGTTTATTGATTCATGACATGCCCCATAACGCCAGAAATTAAATATGAAAATATTAAAAATTAGCTCAAAAATCGGGTTAGCCTTGGAAATGAAACAAAATTCTAAAAAAAAATAGTCAATTATGCAATTTATAATAATAATTAATAAAAAATACAATTTTCATTTCCAATTGTATACAATTTTGTTTCATTTCCAAAGCTAATTATTTAGCTCATATTTAATTTCTGGCGTTATAGGGCATGTATAATTAATTCTGTTTATTGATGCTGATGTAGAATTTTATGATCTCTCAACTTTATTTGAACCTTTTTTGTCTAATATAATTTGTTAAGCAGGAAATTACGAAAGTATGATTTTACATGTTAAAGTCCTATGTTCCGGGGTCGCGGTCAACACCCTGTATACAGAGTAGTGAATTGAAGGACGCATCATCAAGTAAATTAATTAATATTAAACTTTGTGTGACCGTATTTAATTGTTTTATTTGCAAAAAATCGATTTCCCATATATAACGCATAAAACACGCATTCGCCATCATAAGATATCATACAAAATGTATTTGACATGCACCTTTCGTGAATTGTGATTAACGCCATCTCTTGATAATTTGGAAGCCCAAAGGGCATGGTAAGATTTGTAAAACTATTAGAATTTTATTTTTTCATCGTTTTTGTATGAATTAGGTATTTTATTTTTTTGTAAATGAATTTAATCTGTATAGTCTTGTTTTTATCCATTTGGCTTCCTACTGATGATGATAATTTAGTTATTGAAATACGTAATTAGATATTTCATTTATTGCTTTAAGTAAAGGTTTAGGGGTTTGACTTAATATTCTAAATGATTAGTCACGTTAGTTTATTTTTTCGAAATGTTAGCCTGTTACAATTTTGATTGAAACCTAGTATATAAAAAACTGAGTTAATCTATCTATTGATTCATGAATAAATAATGTTGGAAAATGCACCACCATTCATCAATAAAAGCAACATTTAAATTTTTCACGCGGTAAAGTATCAACTGCCACCACATTTCGCGTCGTGGCGCTGTGTTTACAAACTGTTGTATTTAAGCAACGACATCTTTGAGTGGGTAGAAAGGTTTGCAAGTAACTGCTTTACCGCTACCGCTTCGCTAGCGGTAACATAAACGAAACGGTAACGGGATTCTGGTTTCCATTGATCGTGGGAAGGTAGGTCAAATTAATATTTACCGCTTAGAGTCGGTCAAATTTCCCCACTCCATATCGATTGTCCGGTTTTTTATCTTTTTGTGTCATTAATTACCCCAAGTATAGCGCGACCGCCAGGGCCGTATTTTTACTTTTTGGTGAATCTATGCGAAAAATAGAAATACCGACTATCGAGTCTTAGTCGGTTAAGCCGGCCACTTTTTTAGTCGGCGTCAATCAGGTTCTGGTCGGCAATAGGTCAATTAATCGGCTTTATATTTTGTTAAGTACCTAATTATAATATATTTTGTTAAATTATAATAATAAGGCATACTATTTCCAGGTATTGGGCATCCAAAATTAAAATACGCTAACTTGTAGCAGAAAGTTAAACTAACCATACAATACATAAATTTCATTGTATTTTGAAATTATTTGTTATTTTTTAAAAAGGAATAACAATAGTAGTCGTTTTAAGAGTACTCCAATGTAAGTATTACATTTGTTTAAACCGTATTATTTAAATAAGATGTAAAAATGAATGGTACATTGCATTTGTGAATTATAGGTTAAGATTGAATTTTCTCCAAAGAAACCTATAAAAATAGGAAAATTTGCAGTGTGTATGGCAACAGTTCTGCTGTCAATAAAATAGTATATTGTACAACGAGCATGGAATGGTACTCATTTCCTACGAGTATGAAAGTTTGTAGCACGAGCCGACGGCGAATGCTGCAAATCATACGAGTATGAAATGGACATTCCATGCGAGTTGTACACTATACTTTTTCTACGACCACGATATTATTGCTTAATTCATTTAATATTAATTAAAAAGTTGTCTCGCTTCCATTATTCCAATATTTGACAATTCTAAATAAATATCCTAGCAATGGCACCTGTACTTAAATGAACTGACCTGTATTGATATACGCACAAAACAAATTCATTTCGCACGATGCTTGCAATGTACCTCATATCCCTAGCAACAACAAACATACAATGAGTAAATTTCTCAGTGGTCGTAGAAAATAGTATATTGTACAACGAGCATGGAATGGTACTCATTTCCTACGAGTATGAAAGTTTGTAGCATGAGCCGAAGGCGAATGCTGCAAATCATACGAGTATGAAATGGACATTCCATGCGAGTTGTACACTATACTTTTTCTACGACCACGATATTATTGCTTAATTCATTTAATATTAATGAAAAAGTTGTCTCGCTTTCATCATTCCAATATTTGACAATTCTAAATAAGTATCCTAGCAATGGCACCTGTACTTAAATGAGCTGACCTGTATCGATATACTCACATAACAAATTCATTTCGCACGATGCTTGCAATGTACCTCATATCCCTAGCAACAACAAACATACAATGAACAGATTTCTAAGTGGTCGTAGAAAAACATACTACCAATACTAAAGCACGCATTCGCTATCATAAGATATCATACAAAATGAATTTGACGTGTACCTTTTGCGAATTGTAATCACCGCCATCTCTTGATAATTTGGAAGCTCAATAGACCATAATTTCTTGATCATCAGTCAAAACGATAAGGGAATAGTTAATTTACTTATAATTTGTTTCATTCGAATATGGTCATAGATATTTAATGTTTAATTCTCTGTAAAATTTGCAACTGAAATGTATAAATATAGGTGTACCAACTGTACGGATATGGCACCAAGATCCTAACTCCTAAGGAATATGCTTGAATACGGGGCTGAATGTCGGCAGAATTGGTCGTATGTCTATTTATAGTCCCTTTTTATGATGAGTTTAATAATAAATGCGTCAGAAGGGATATCTCGAAAGTTTCTCACCGCCTCCTTTGATGGATCTTGCTGTTTATTACCTTAATTAATATGCTCAAGTTCACTTGGTGTGATCGTTAAGTATTAGTTGATTATTTTTTGTTTGTAGGCAATTTCAAAGCGAATGTCTATCGCCAGAAAATGTTTTGTTAATGTGATAGTAATTATAGATTGTGTAGAGTGGTTAATTACTAATCTGTTGGCTTAATTAATGCAGTCTCTGAAATCTGATTTGATTTGAACTTAATTGCTTAACACATTCTTTATTTTTTCATTTCTTAAGTATGAAAAAATATGGAAAGAAATGTCTCATCTTTGGAGAATGAGTACTGTTGTCTTTTGAGAAACTATGAAAAATTAAATTTAGCAACCAAAACGCAACATTCCTTAAAAACCACAGAATTCAATATACATATGAATGTTTATTTGAAATCGGCACTAAAGTGCTCAAAAATCGTCATTAAATAATTAAATAATTATTGTACAATTAGGATAATTTTACTCGTATGTTGACGTACTATAGTAAATTTGGACGTAACATGAAACAAAATTTGCAAGAAGAAATAACTAATTAAATCCGATGACGAAATTGAGGACAAAACACATAAGTTTTAGTGTTATTTACGATAACTTCCAAATAACTTCACTTCTCGAGTTTGGCAACACTGACTGTCAGTTTCAATTGACAACTGACAGATGTATAAACTTAATCTATATTGTAATTTTTGTACAGTTTTTTCGAATTTCAGATTTCAAATAAAACTTAATATGTACCTCGGAAATGAAGTTCCTTTTTATCACTCACATGGTTAATTTTCCTCGGCCCTACGGGCCTTGGCAACTAAATTCCATATTCGTGATAAAAAATTGAACTTCAGTGCCTTGATCCATAAATAACTATTGTATTTAAATATTTTGTTAACAATTATTTTTAAATCATGTTTGAAAGTTTGGTGTCAATTTTTAAAACATGTAATGAAAACAAAAAATATTCGTGTTTCATATTTACGAATATAAGAACCTTAATTACAAAAATATAGATTCTTGTATATCCTCAGTTCGATTCTCAGAGCGAGTAAAACATCTTTGGGGCTGTGATTTGACGGCTAAATTCGCACCTTATGCGCAAAAGTATACTGACATTATGCTTTTAGCAGAATGCCACAAAATATGGTAATAAAAATGATACATTTTTATTAGCAATTTCGAAATAATTTTGCAAAAATTATTAATGCATTGGTCGCGGTAGGTGTAGATGTAATTGCTACCTGTCTGTCGTGTGCATATTAGCGAAACGAAATTGATTTTTGAGTCGGCTATAATTACAGCATTTTCATCACATAAAATTTATTAATTAAATTCCTATTGTCATTGTTATAATTACAAATTACTGGTCCATGTTATAATTATAATTGAAATTTTTAATCAGCAATTAAATATAAATGTAATTAATTTGAAATATGTACATTATTAAGGGACTATTCATGACATCGCGAGTGAAAGCTGTTTAAGATTAAATTTTCACTTTTATTATTATTAATTTAATGTATATTTTACATATTGATACAAAACTATATTATCATTGCAGGATTTATAGTAAAATTGTAATTCGGAAATTACAAATTTTGTTTTTGAATCGGAACCCGAAACCAAATATTGTTGTTGATTAAAGTTTCACTTTTGTTTTAATTAATCAAATATCTATTTTATATATTAATACATAGATATATTGCTATTACAGTATTTCGTAACATCATGGAGGCTCTGAAATTGCAGATCTAATTTTTTAAATTGTAAGCCCAAAACATATTGAATTGTTAACTAATTAAATATACATTTTACTTATATCAAAGTTATGTTGGTATTATAATATTTCGTAACAACATGAGACCTCTCAAATGGCAGATCTAATTTTGTAATATGAAATTCCAGGGTAGGTACTATTTGAATATCGTCAAACTGTAGGTTTCAGCTTTTCAAGTAATATCTAAGTTGCTATAGTCCATTCGGAAATGAGCTGGAATTATAAATCAATCCGTTAAAGAGATTCTAGGACTTATTTCCGTAGAGATCGAACTTTTATATGTAGATAATATAAATACATAAACACATCTCTTTTACCCTTCAGAAGATATTATCCAAACGTTTATTGCAGTATTTCTATTGTTATAAAAGTAAGTATTGTTCCAGGTATAAAGCAAGCAACGATCTATGACCACCATAGTTAAGTTATATATCATTTTTCTGGTGGATTCACTATTTGGCATATTCCTGACAAAAATCCAATACAATTCTTACAAATTTTAATTTATTACTCCAGCTTATTTCCGAACAGGCTATAGCTCCATCTAGATATTAATTTTCCTTTTTGTTTTATTGAGTTAACCCATTAATCTTCACCTTTCATCCTTCTATTTAATAAATATACGAATTACAAACCAAGTGCTACTTATGGTTAAGTAACACCGCATCTATAAGATGTTCCCTGCGTAAGTGCTGCCGCCTAGTGGCTTCTGGGAACTAGAGCAATGATTCACCATCAGGGTAGCATTGTGCCACCCCTTGGCACCTCTTGGTACCCCCTGTGGGTGCCATCCATTACCCTGTCAACTTGTATGTCGTTGGGGTTATGTAGTAGCTTGTCTGGAGGATTCTCTAAGGGCGAAGGTTATTATTTACTGGACGCTTGTATAAATAAACGGATTGGTGTCGCACTATATTTTCAATTCGGATTTGAACCCATAATAATTTGTATAGTTTAGTCCACCAAAATCCAATTGATCGTAATGAAACGATTAAGCACCTTTCAAATTAAAAATACAAAGGAACATTTCAACGGATTAAAAGAAAATTATTTTCGTTTTTACAATACATTTTCAATAATATTGTAAAATTCGGGTTATATAAGTATATTTTAAGTAAATGTTAAACTTGTAGTACTAAGTATTATCCATGTTCAAATATATAGAATTTAACTTGAATTAAAACAGAAATTATTTATGCAAAAGATATTATCTTTCAGTATCTATTTATTTAACAAATTAGACGTTAATTTCAGAATTGTTGATGATTATAAACAGTGTTGTGACTAATCTAGATCAACTCGTAAGATCTTTGATCTGATCTAGATCAATTTATGTTATCTGATCTTGATCTAGATCAAAAAGAATAAGATCTATAATATTAAAAAAGATCAGATATTTTCCTCATACTGCAGGTTATCAACCAGTGTTGCCAGCATAGATTTGTCAAATTCCGCCATAAATACGTTGAAATTCCGCTACAAATGTTTTTCTTGCTAAATCATAAGATTTTAGGGGAGTTCCACTATCTCTGGCAACACTGGTTATTATCTAATTGAACTCGAAAGTTTGTGTTTTATTTTTTAAATAAGAATATAAAATTTTTTATGATCGAAAAAAAAAAGATCTTTTATTCCTGATCTGATCTAAAGAAATAGATCCGATCATAATAATTGTTCTATGATCTGATTTAGAACATTTTATATGTAAGATCTTGATCTTGATCTAGATCATTTTTAAAATGATCTGTCACAACACAACACTGATTATAATAATAATACTCATTAAAGTTATTAACAAAACTATCAGTTTATTAATAAAGAAAACTTTTTTTACTTTCTCAATGTTATTACATGTTATCTGTCACTTCTCTCTTTATTTTTATCAACTAGGTGGCGATTGCCTCTCAAAACGTCAAAATCTAAATTTAAATTAAAAGTATTCAACAGGAATAAAATTAAATCCGGATTAAAGCATCTTGTAAACATTTCTTATCTGTGTATTATGAGAAACTGTCATTTGTACTTCTACTTTTGTATTAGCAAGATTAAAAATATTTTATAAATTATATGGCAACCGTGGGTTTTCATCGATGATGAAGCTGTTGGCTCAAATAATAGTAAATACTAGTGAAAATGTTCAACAAGAAAATGCGACAAAAGTGGAACAAAATCAAGAAATTGAAATCAGCTTGAACGATATTTAATTACCCGAACATACGAAGCAATTGTGAAAAATGTTTAATATATAATTCCTTTTATTTATGTTAGAATAGAGTCCAACTCAGTGCTAAGCTTGAGAAACCTGCGACAATAATCAAATTTTTATTTATGACAGGTATTGACGGTTTCATTAAGAACGTATTTGAGGAGTGTTTAAACGTTCTAATACGATCCTTTGATTTTTGGTGAATTACAACTATACATATACAAGGTACTTCGCCTCACTGTGCTCGGTTGTCCATAATACTCTTATTGTATTTTCGAAAAATATTAAACAGTGAAACAATGAAAAAATATCTGCACAATTATTAGAAAAGCACAATAGAATGGTGGCTGGCGGGACAATATCTTGCCACGTCTATTGTTTAAATTTTTAATACGAGCAAACAAAAGAGTGTATGAAAGTGACATTAAAATAATGAGCCTTCTCGCGTCTACCTTTTAGTGTTCAAATAAATTCCCCAGAAAAACTAACCCGAAAACAATGAACGCAAACAAAATTTTGTTTGGATAAGAAGTACTCGTACACACAAACCATGACTTTAGTTTACAAACTTTATGAATTAGTTATTAGATAAAGTACCTAGGCCATACATATCATTTGTCTGTAGCATCGACTGGTGCTTGTTTTTATGTTGGCGGCCCTGCAGCCCCTAAACGCACATTAAACTGATCGTAAAATACGGCGTTGCATATTTAATAAGGCGGGGGCGTTGAACGGCGAAATAAAATACGAGCATTTTAGCGAAAACGAATTGTTGTCTTCAACTTAATCGTATTATAGAGAAAATTATTATAAACACGAGACATATTTTGTTCCTGACTGTCTAAATAAATGAATAGCAGAGGAAATAAACTATGACTTTATATAAGTTCTAATAAATTTTCTATAATATTATTATGAAACAAAACAGAAAAAAATCTGATCAATTACTTGGCCATATTATTATAAAATTTTTAAGTCCTTAAATTTATTATGTATTTTTTATACTACTTTGCAAATCAAAAAATTGTTTGGCTAGATAGTTTAACTTCAATTACTAACGAAGGTTCTGGATAATTATCAACAACAATGGGATCTGTGGCCAAATTTTGATTCTACTATACATGATTCAAAACAAGAAAATAGAAAACCTGTATCTTTTAGAATCGCTTAATTATTTATTTTACTGGAAATTAAATATTAAAAATTAGGAGCATAAATTAGTGACGTAATTTTAGTATGAGTAAAGTGGACTTCAACATAAATACTTTTTACAAATATGATTTCTGAAAGTTTTTCAATTTATTGTAACTTTATTGTTATTTATTTTATAATATATTTTTTTTAATTTGACTATGATGATAGACCTCCTCGTGGAGCAATTTTGATTATAGTCTGTTCGAAAATGAGGTGGAGAATAAATTAAAATTTACAAGAATAGTATTAGATTTTTGTCACAATTTCGCGCCAAATTATCGTAGGTACTTGAAACTTGAGAAACTTTAAGGATAATGTTTGAACTTTATTGCCCTGTTTGCCAATTGAGTCTGTCATTTTTTTGACACTGCGTACGAGCTGTCAAAGTTGGACATTTTTTGACATCAGGAACATTTTTTTTATATGGGGGGGGGAGGGGGTGTAATGGATTTGATATCATATTGACCAGCATCATATTAAAGAGAACTAGTGTAAAACTCAAAGAATCATCCAATTTCAACTAAATGCAACCGAATTATGGCACTATGAAATTTAGCTATTTTTGGTGCATTTTCAAGTGCTGCATTTTTTTCCCTCGAGTTTATATTACTTCAGCTCATTTCTGAACGGACTATGGTGCCCAATTTCTCGAGTCATTTCACATCAAAGCAACCATGTTTGAGTGTAAAAAGAAAAGACCCAAGTCTCGAGTGGTAATTGATAATTTGTAGAATCCTGTTTACCTCTACCAAATTTGTGTTTTGGGAAATAACAACATTTTCGAGTATATTGTTATAAATCAATAATTATAAATTATACGTACAGCGTATTTGTTATCTACTAATTAATTAATTAATTAGCAGCTACAAAGAACAAAGAGAAAATGTAATAAAGTGTGTATAAATAATTAATTTGCTTTTTGTTGTCTGCCTGTCTGTATTTTCCAAACATCAAATGAAAAACGGAATGAAACATTGTTCAACCTCTTGTATAATACTTCAAAATCAATGGTTTTCCCTCGAGAGATAAAAATTCGGGCACCAAAAGAATTTACATCAAAGATATTTACACTTCAACAGTCATTTTATTCGGAAAGTTGGGGGTTAAACAAAGTATTAAATATTCATTTATTTGTACTCGTTGTTTACATCGGGTAAAGTTATCATATAAATGTTCATTGTTTCTCCATTCAGTTGGCCAGACTGCATAGGGACAGGAACTTTATTATTTAGTGTCCTTTTGGAATTCAATTTTTGTTTTAAATTTGAATGAACTTAACATACATATGGCAATGTTTACAATAAGAGACTTTGTTTTCTTTGTATTATTTGAAATAACACAGAATCCTCTATACGAGTATTTTATTGTACGCGGAAAATGGAAAATATGTTTAGAATTTTTGTAAAAATAGTAAACATCGATTTCCATTTACAGATGCCTTATTTATATGTAAGAAATATGAAATATATTTAAGAGAAATTCACTGTTGTATCTAAATGCCTCTATTTCTACTACTTTTTAGTTTATTTATTAGCTGCTGTATTTCAATTAACTTACGTAAAATGCTATTAACTTTTCTGCATTTAAAAACAAAATGTTTCTAGAAATTCCTACAGTTATATTTATAAATAAAATGAAATATTTTGCTGTGTGTAATTTACTTAAATATATGTGACATTTTTATTCATGTAAAACTTAAGATAAGAGAATTATATTTTATATGAATACATTTTAATTAAAAATTTATATTATGATAACATACCTAAAAAATATTTTTAAATTAACAGAATTCTTTTAAGAATTCACGATTACATATCCTATTAGATCTTTGAGTAAATCCTAGTTAAAAAAGGATTTTTATTTGATGGAGTATATTTATTGAAAGGCTCGAAACGTGAATGTGTTTCGAGATGCTCGATTGATTATTACACGAAAAAAAAAAAAAGATTGCTACAATAGCAATAATTTATCTTACGTATAGTGACAGTAATTTAGATATTTACAATAACAATATGTTTATTTATATTAGTAATATGATTAATATTTAGATTGTTGTAGCAGCAATCGAAAATAATATCATATTACTAATATAAATAAAATTATTGTTTTTGTAAATATCTAAATTGCTGTTATTTTATGTAAAATAAATTATTGCTTTAGTAGCAAAGTAGCAATCTATTTTTTCCGTGTATAATGATGTGTGAGTGTCTTATATTATTGTATGGTTCTGAATGTTGGGTGTGGATGAATAAACCCTAATGTACATATGCTGTGGAAATAAGATATTTAAGAGAAATGTGTGGTTATAGTGTCTGGAATACCTTGGTGTACCTTAAGTGTGAGATTGAGAAGAAAGTTGTTAAAAAAGTATAAATAAAGCCGAATTCATGCAGCCATTTTCATTTTCATTTAATTTAAATTTATTTTAATTTAAAATATAAATACGTATTATCAAATATAAGCATTCATGCAATCATTTAATTTATGTTCTCATTTTCATTTTCATTTAATTTAATTTATAAGATAACCAACTATTATCTTTTAAATGAAAATGATAAATTTTGACGTTTGTGATTGAAAAGGTTATATTTTAAATCGTTGAGAATTGAAATTCTTTGCTAAAATATGAATGATTTGACTCAAATAGAACTGATCAAAAATGATAAAATGTAATTTTCTGTATGATAAAAATGAAATTATATTTTAACATAAAGAAGTAACATAGATTTCAATTTCAAAAGGTTATTAAAGAAGTCTTTTTTCCTATAGTATCTGTTTGTTGAACAAACGACTTAACTAGGTATTCGTTTCTTCATTTTTTAATGATATGATAAAACACATAATCACTTGTATATGATCATGATCACTATTTTAAAAAACTTTATGCTTGCAAAACACAAATCGGGTAACTATTTATGTATTTATTATTCCAATATTTAAGATTAACAGACATAAATAAAATAATAATGTGACATATGACGAGCATTCATTTTCATTTAATTTAATATTGTAGTGTTCCATGAATGATACATTTAAAAAAGATAAATTAGAATTAAATTTAAATTTAAAATTAAATTAAATGAAAATGAAAATGGTTGCATGAATTCGGCTTAAATCAGTAGAAATGACTTGTCCATCTCAAGCGGATGTAGAATGAAAGGTTTGTGAAACTAATATATACGGGCGAGAATGAAGGTGAATGATTGTGTGAGCATATAAACAAATTATTTCGAGTGTAAAGAATATAAGAATATGGACGAGACGAAAGTGATGTGCCAGAATACGAATGTTTGGAGGAGATTCAATATTGGTTGACTGGGTTTTAGGGTTCGTGTGTGGGATATAGCGATTTCACAGATCTCAGTAAGTGATACATTTCTTCGTTACCAACCGTCTAAAAACGGCCCCATATATGTTGAGGGGAAACCACAGGGCTCAAGTTAAAAGTGGGGACTGTTGGCTGTGACTCGAACTGAGATCTCATGATACGCAATCCGATGCGTTCCCATGAAACTAGATAATTGTTCCGGGATCGATTTTAACCCATAAAATAATTATTATCGTTTAACATATACCTTGTGCAAGTACAGAAAAATTAAAAATTAAAATTGAGTCCGAAAATATCTTTTTGTTCATAAAAAGATTTGCTTTGAATAAATTATTTATTGAGATATGTTCAAGAAACTTGTTAAGCCTTCAAGCCAAATACCACTTTTAGTTGATGGATTGCTATTAAAATCTAATCAGCTTATTAATTAAACCTCTAAGTAATTTATAAATGATATCGTCATTAGATTTTGAGTTCGTATCACACAAGAAATAAATATCACGTCACAAAGAACGTTCTAAAATATGAATAAATAATTAAATAACTAAATAAGTAGGTAGGCTGCATGATATGTCGCCGTGAATTGGTCCAGGAAGAGTGCTTCTGCGTAAGGACAAAGAGAATTAACTTCGGTTTATGACCGCCATAAGACAACCTAATCCTGAGCTTATACATAAAGCATAAAGGAAACGTAGAACAAACCGGCGACTTGCGTCAACTGCAAATTACAAAACCATATCTGTCAGTATGAATTACTCCGAAAGGATTTTACTCTCCTTTTTGCAGCTTTTATCTCTTCGATTTTATATTTTGTACGTTGTTTTTCATTTCTGGTTTCATGTCGTTTTGTTTTTGTTTCTTTTGGAGTGTTTGTGTTATCATTTCGTTCCGTGAAAGTCAAAGCGGTTAGAGAACTGATCTGTCTTCGTATTTATTATGTTGTTTTTGATGGATGTAAGATTAAAATGTATTAACGACCTCAAGTAACTGGTTTTTTGATTGATATGACTACGTGTAGCCAAGCGGCTTACTCTAACACTAAGCTCAGTTATCCTTTTTTACTTTCTTTTACGTAGTATGGTATAACAAAAATCAATGTCGATATTTTCACAGAAATACATGTTTTGAGGCCATCTGATTCCGATTTGATCATTTTCTCAATGACATCTGTGTGGATGGATGAAGTATAAATCATGAACGAGAAAAGATAGAGTAATGAAATTTCATGATTGTAAGTTTCATGATAATGCGAATAACTGGGTTGATTTTGGACTTAATTGCAAAACTGGAAATGGAGGATTACTTGACAAAAACAATAAATTTAACTTATTTTGAATATTGAATCAGTTGAGAAAAAATTCAAATAACAGATGTTAGTAATAATGTGTAAAATAAAAAGTATTGTCTTATGCTTCTAAATCGAGAAAAACTAAATTGTGTGAGATTGAGAAGAGTATTATTAAAAATTCTGTTGTGGGCACCACAAAACCTTCCGGCATACATTTCTTATCAAACAATGCAATAATTTACTGAAATATTTCAAAATAACTTGATAGGGCTTCAAGTAAACTACCACTTTCGGTTATTGAATTAGCACCAAAAACTAATCAGCTCTTCCAAAGCGGATACAATTTATGTATACAAAATATCAAAATTTTAAATTTAGTAGATTTTGAGAAACCGTAACTTCAGAGATCCACACAGACTGACAGACAGACACACACAGACATCATCGCAAAACTATTAAAATCTTATTATAGGAACCCTAAAACATGCTTATCCACTGAAAATTCACTACCGAATTTTTTATTTTTAGCATGATTCCTATACCTCCCTTACAGGATGTGTCAGGAGGTAAAAACAAGCAATTTTATTCGGATTGGCGTTTATAAAAACTAAACAAGAAAATCATTTTTGGTCGAAACTCTTCCGGGATGTAACAAAAGATTATTTTGGTACATAAGAAGTATTCTGTCATATGTCAGTTGTGTTTTTTATAAACTCGGTCAAGTGATTACGAGTATGTCAAGGCAAAGAAACACCCACGGTCACAAACACATTGTACAGGGTACAGTCACTCACAAAAGCTGTGATACTAATACATCCGCAGGTTGAACCTGGGGCTGCACAGCATGTGTTCATCTTCCCAGCATTGTCACAATGACAGCCGCTCTGTATTTACATTTAGCTCGCTGGCCTTCGTTGTTGCTGCTGTGCAATATGGTCGGATTTGTACCGTGCTGATTTAGATAATTTGATACATTATGCATATTTACTTCGCTCATCGCATTATTGTAATAATATAATATTATATTTTACAATACTAAACGTAAAATTTGAGACTCAACTCGTGGCCTTTAGCAAGACTTAGATACACATCGAGTATATTTAAATTTCTTCGGTCTGTTTTCGAAGATTAAGATTGCATGGATAATATTGACTCTTTTGTTTCCTCCTGATGCAACTTCCTAAATGTTAAAACTGTCTTAAATTCAATGATTCAATATTTAAATTAAAGCAATAAATAAAGCAAGACGCAAAGTAGACGCAAAAGAATTGTCAATCTCAGTGCGTGTAGCTCCATCAATTGTGACTTTAAATTTGATGTTTGTACACAAAAAATTACTAATAACAAGATTTTAACTGAAGTTACAAAAATGAGAATTTACGGAACGATAATAAGACATCAATATACACTGCTGAGAATGACAATGACATAAAAATCTGTTGTAGGCACCACAATACCTCCCGCCGTAGATTTCTTATCAAACAATGCAGAAACACGAACCACCACTATCAAGATACGCCCGTTCTTTACAAAAAATAGTTTCTATAACACTGTTTTGGAAACTACGCATTCTACAACTAAAAATTGTTATGGAATCACTAACATTCCATACGCCGCGTATGGAATATTTTCGACGAATCAGAGCCGCGATATATGAAGTATCTTGATTCAGTTACTATGGTTACAACTGTTTGTTTATTTTATTTTTTTGAGTTTGACGTTTTCAACAGTTTTATATTTGTATTTTTTGTATAATTTCCAAGTTCTTGTTATAGAAAGTATAGTCTACAACATGTAACGGAATGGCATATCCCACACTCGCAAACCGTAGCCCTCGCCTTCGGCTGGGACTACAAACTTTTTGCTTGCGTGGAATATGTGCCATTCCATTACTTGTTGTACAATATACTATTTTAATTATGATATATGTTAAAAAAATACATTTTTCAAGCGTTGTTTTGTATTTTTAAAAAGCACAGATTAGCAGATTTTAACTAAAATGTCAAAATATATTTTTTCTTTAACGTGTTGTAATTCGTATATAGTGACAATAAGAAAAAAACGTAGATAATAATATTTATAAAAAGATTTAAAAGCAGCAGGAATTAAAGCCTGGTAAAGCAAAACAAAAGATAGGAAGATGCGAAGAAACCTAACCACAAGATTTAAAGGAAAAGTACCTAATGAAGATTGAACCACTCCAACAAAAAGATCTAGAGAGCTTCATAAGAATCGGCGTTACCCTATAAGTTTATAAAAAAAATACATCTTATATCTACAGTGTACCGAATAGTTTGGTAAATTCTAAGGAACTTTTTTTCCCCTGTAAAATGTGGTGTCAGCCATCTTGACTATTCTTAACTTTTAATACGTTAAGAATAAGAAATCATTTAAAAATATAAATAAACGATCGAAACACTAACAATATGTCGGTTATATTGCTTTGTGCAATGAAGGTTGAAATAGTTCCCGATTGATAAGACGTAGAACGTTAAAGAAGTAATGAAGTTGGTTGGTTAACTTTGGCGTTCCGTTGCTTTAGCGTCTCTGCGTTGTCTTTTATTGTAAAGCACTATATTTTATCCCGTAGATTTATCTTTGGCGTTACTTTAATGCAACACTGATACTTGTTACGTTACTTCATCATAAATCCCTCTTTAAAAGTGTGCGATTTTTTTTTTACTAAATCGACTGTCTCTCATTACTCTTCTCGCTAGAAAATTTATAACACTGTTGTCCATAAAACTGCAACAAAAAGCTGTGGTGTTAATAAGGGCAAAAATCCTGTGTGCTGATCGTGAATGGGACAAATGAACACGGCGTCGCCGTCTGAAAATACAGGATGGGCTTAACGCCGAGGGCGACATTCAATGTCTGCTTTTCACCCCCGGCACTTACCAGACTTACAATTAAAAGAACATTATGGATTTTTTCCACTCCAGTTTTGTATTGTTTTGTTTTGTGTGATTGCCTTCTGTCTCGGTGATTGTTACTTGTTCTATATTTAGGTGACAAGTTTTTGTCTTCGTGAGTGACAGCTTTTGAGATGGGGAACAATTTGTTTGGGAAGTAATTTGTTTTGGACTTATTCAATGCCAAGGTAATGTTTCGTTGATCTGATCATTATGAAAAAAGGAAAATGTACGAACAGAGGTACAAAGGACATATAAATGATACTTGTTTTTATGCGGTAGCAGGTATATTGGATTATGGATCATGATATCTTTAGGTCTATTCCCACAGTCGATAATGCCACAAAGTCTATAATTATATTTACAGGTTTATTATGTTTTTGAAGGGGTACGGACTGTGGATCGCGAGATCCTCAGTTCGAATCCCACTGCCGACAGTTACAAATTTAAATTTACCCCTGTGGTTCCCCCTCCACTAACATCTTTGGGGGCTATGATTTGACGGCTGGTAACCGCACTTCATACGTAAAAATATATCACTTACCGAGATCTGCGTAAGCAGAGTGCCACACCCATAATGGGTAAAAGGCGTGATGATATATTTATTTATTTATTTTATTTGAACATTATTCTGCACAATATAAAGCAATTTAAAATAAAGATATTTATTTGAAATCGGCACTAAAGAACGTGAAAATCGTCATTAAAAGCTCCAAAAAAGTAGTCCATTTTACTACGATTTTGAACAACGCAATGCCGTACGATAATTATTGTACAAGTGGGATAATATCTGTAGGTGTTCGAAATACGATAATAAATTTGTACGTAAAATTACCAAAAACAATATCTGCAAGAACAAATTAAATAAATTCCATAAATAAATTTGAAAACAAAACATAATTCTGAGTGTTCTTTACGATAACTTCGAGGTTGGTAACATTCTAGTTCCAATGTTTGACTTACTGAGAACTGACAAATATGTAAACTAAACCTATAAAAATTTTTTTAAAGATGTTTTTGATTTCAGATATCAAATAAAATTTAATATGTACCGCGGCATTGAAGTTTCTTTTTATCACTTATATGGTTATCAATAAATTCCATAATCGCAATAAAAAGTAAAATTTGAATGGCTTGATACACAAATAACTATAACAAGTACATAATTTAGTGTTTTATGTACGAGGCAGCGAAGCGAGACACATAAAATGGCGTGTCAATAAAACCATTTTATGTACGTGTTACATACAATATTTTATGTTCGACTCTATCGCGGATTAATTTTCTTAGTTTAAATGTTTAAAATGTCAAATGACACATGATATTGACATGCAAAATGCTAAAATTTTACAATTTTCAAGTGTGCTTTTTCTGTTGTGTATTGTTTAATGTTTTTACTTTATCGGATTAGTCCATAAAGAGCCACATTATGACGGTAAACAAGTGATTATAGTACAGTCGAACATAATTTTTTTGTGTTAATATCTCTAATGTAATACAATTTATTATCTAGAAAATAGTGAAACCATATTTTGGTACCTACCCATAGATAGTTCCGTGATAACGTATCGGACTGCTGATCATGTGATCCTGAGTTCGAAACCCACAGCCCAAAGTTTCCATTTAAAATTTGCTCCTGTAATAGTTCTCTTTCCATTAACATCTTTGGGGCCGGAACTTTACAACTGATAATCGCATTCCTTGCATTAAAATATATTACATACCAAAATCTGCTTAAGTAGAGTACCACACCAAAAATTAATAAATACTGTGAAGATATTTCTATTTAAAATCCGATATTGAATTCTAAATATTTGTAGTTATCGTTTAAAATTGTATATGAAATTAATTTATTTTAAATCAATTAATATTTTTATGTAGGCAGAAAGCGTTTGTAAAATAAGCAAGTACTTAAATATATTTTCTAATGAAATATAAAACTTTGAATCATAGCTTATAAATGTAAACTCATTAAAAATCTTAAATACCGCCATTAAGAAACGGAAATATGTAGTAAAAATAGAAATTAAGGTAAAATTAACGCCCAGAGATCTAAAAATATATTTAGTTTCATTACACATCTCGCTATTGCATTTAGGTATGTTTCACTTTTATATTTAAAGCAATACTAAATCATTTTAAGTTCCTAATTTACAGAAAAACATTAGGAATAAATTTGTTCAACTCATTAACAAATAATTTATTTCCAAACTATAATTGTAAAACAATTATTGTCTGAAATCGAAATTCAATATTAGTAAAATCAAAATGAAATATTTCCGTTGTTTTAGTACAGTAATTAGACTGGTTTGTACAAACACATATTATATGACAGGAATCAATATTTTTATAACTGATATCAGTCATGCACCGGACATTTCAACTTTTAATTATCACGTTTACATTTGAATATTACTCCTCATAAACAAAAATGTTACGAATACTGTGAAAACACAAACAACTCTATCTTATCACTGACATAGCGATTAAACAAAACAAAAACTGTTTATTTACGTGCAAAATTACGGTAATTGGATTCGCATAAATAGATTAAAATTAGACCATATTAGATTTCTGGCGTCTGTGTTGACTCAAATAGTAAAGTAATCCGATATCGTCGCAGATAACTTCTCAGAATTCTCCAAGTTGTTATGTCTTTACTCCTAGATGGATAGTGTTTCTGGAACCACTGATGAAATCATGAAATTGTACACATTTTATTGCGTCATGTTAGATTTTAAAAATAATTGAATGGTTCAAAACTGTTGGAAAATAAAGATTTAATTGTGGCGTTTGATAGCGGGCGTTGCGATAAAACTGTCGTTAAATACTAGGATAAATTTTGCACTTTGTTGCAGTGCAAATTTTAGCTTTAATGTAAAATAATTTTAAACAAGCCGAGTCATTTGAACAGCTGTGGTTTTATCGAAAATTTTACATTTTTATGTTATCTGAGTAATAGAACATTAAATTTTAATTTGTGATTAAACACAATAAATTTACTTTATAACAATAGTTATTTCATAACATATTGTTTTGTATGAACTGTTTATAGCTCAATTAAATGATTAATACTTTTATTTAGACTTTTGATTTAAAATTTATTGATTTTCAAATAGCTAGATTATTCATAAAAAAATATATGTACCCGGTGTAAAATTGAAATGCGGCGCATGTGGATTTCAATGATATTTTATTTTTTATATATTCAGGAAAAGTGTATATGCAAATGTAGTTTAAAATTAAAAAAATCTTACAGTAAGGCCCTTTTGGTTACCTAAATGTTAGTATTTCGCGATATGTCAATCAAATTAAATTTATATGTATAAGGAAAATTGTAACACAGCCATAGAAAATGAAACAAAACCGAGAAATATTAAGCATCTCATAAAACAGTTTTAGATTTAACAGAAGGAAATGAAATGAATTGAACTCTCAAATTTGCCATTATATCATTGCAATTTTATACGAAATTTCTAGAGAAACTAGTACAACACTGTAATGGCTGTTGTAAAATGCGCAATTTTATTATTGCAAAATTATTGTTGTGTTTGTGTGTAACATAAATTTTTTCTGCACCAATTAGCCAATCTATTGGCAAATAGAACGGTCTAATTTTCTACAATATATTGGGTTTTTGTTTATTTTTGTACATTTATTTTTCATTAGAGAAACCTTATTTTTTATATCTTTATATTAACAAAATCTATACAAGAATATTAGCAAGATAAATGACAGCTGGGATCGTGTTGGTACTACTGAAATTGTCACAATAAATTGACGGAATACTTGATGTGTGTAAAACGAACGACAATATTTTTATTCTCGAGAAATTATTGACAAGAAAACTTGAACAATTTATTGGCCAATATAAAAGAGGCATAAAAGCTAAATAAACGTTATTATTATTATGCAGCGTCGGTTATGGAAACTACCTTATCAAATGGCTTTTGATAATATTTTTGTATTTTAGATACACAAAATAATATAATAAATTGTATTAACTATTTTCTGATAATTGAAATATGTTAAATTTTGACATTAAACTTTTGTTGCTACAGGATAAGAAATTTTCAAAATAGATTAAAATTCGTTTTTTTAACTTTTCCTAGCAAAATGTGAAAAGTAGTTTACACCATACGTTTAGAAAAGCAACTGGCTGCACTCTTCCCTCAAACAGCCATAATCATTCAATAAAACATCACTATTCTAAATTTATTGTATTACATTCCGCTAAATATAATTTCCTCCTCCTGGCTGCAGCCCTGCAGCATCTACCATACAACTTCTTTTTCTCCTGGCATCTTTAGATTTCATCTCGCTGCTACACTTGTTGGAATGTCGAGTCAAGAAGCCAGAGCACCGTGCACCGAGCACCACAAGGTCTTACCCGATTCCTGCCCCCTCCTAAGTTCGCCCCTGTTCCGCCGCCACTGCTGCTGACAGCGCCATCAGGTGGCTTGCATTGCGTACAGAGCGGTAGCGTAGCTCGTTGTGGTTTTATTGGTAAACGCTTGAATCGGATTACGGTCATAATGATTGTTTTAGTGCTGGCTGGCCACTGGCTCCAGAGACGGATTCAGAGAATTTTAGTAGGTGCCACTGAAGAGGTTTTAGCAATCAGTTTGAAAGCATCCTGTATTGTATAGATTAAGTTTTTTAGATGAATCTTGACTGACCGATGCCCGGTATTATAAAGAAATTCAAACTCCAGTTAAATTTACATCCATGCTAAATTTACATCAGGTTATCCAAAACAAAAAAAAATTTTGATGGCTATGTTAAGTAAGTCATGAAATATTTTCAAATGATGTGCACTTGTTAAAAACAATTAAATTTACTTTTAAAGTAAATTTAAATGTTAATTAAATATCTTTATAATACTGGACACAATGGGGTCTTTCACCATTCTATTTTTATTTTTTCTCTGAAACTTTATTTAAATTGAAGACTATCTACACTTTCAAAAATTCTTAATTGTTATTCATTAAGCCACAATGATTTTTTTTTAATGTTGTGACGTCATAGTAGAGGCTTTGCTGGATCTAAAACAGTACAGATTGTAAATAATTGTAGTCATATATTTTTTTACTTATTTTATTATTATTACAATAAAATAGATAAATAGAACATTTATGTGACAAAAATTATTTAAATCAATACTGTTTGAGATCCACCAATACCTCTATAATGACGTTACAACATTTTTAAAAAATCATTGTGGCTTAATGAATAACAATTAAGACTTTTTAAAAGTGTAGATCGTCTTCAATTTAGATACAGTTTCATAAAAAAAAATAATAAAAAAAAATGGTGAATGACTCCATTGGATTTGAATAGGAAAAATAATTGGTACACCAGTCACTTCGATACAATTATGTGCATTGTTTCATGATTGTATCAATGTGACTGGTATAGTTACCCATTGTTTTTCCTATTCAAAGAAAAGATTAAGACCTGTTCTTATTCCAATAACAAGTTGATAAGCCACATTTTTCTTGCAGCCAATCTAGTGATTTTTTTTAAGTTCCTGTCATGACAAAAGAGCTTATTATATGAATCAAGACTCAATGAAGTGTTGTAATAACTACAAAACATATTCTTATTTGATAGATTGACTGTTTACTTTTTTAAATAAACAAATATAGCACCACGCCATTTACTTATTTTGACTGAGGCACTTTGCTTTCGCGGATCTCGGTACGGGCTAGTGCGATTACCAGCCGTCACGTTACATATTGGTGACAGAGTAATCTCAGGTGTAAAGTTAAATTATGTAAAACTGTCAATGATGGTCTTCATACCAAAATGACTGTTATACTTTAGCACCAAATGGACGAGAAAAATACTCACTAAGTGTGCTTTTACAAAAATAGTTAATATGTATCAAGGCACTGAAGTTCAATTTTTTATCACGAATATGGAATTTAGTTGCCGAGGCCCATAGGGTCGAGGAAAATAAACCATGTGTGTGATAAAAAGGAACTTCATTGCCGAGGTACATATTAAGTTTTATATGAAATCTAAAATTTGAAAACACTGTAAAAAAATTACAATATAGGTTAAGTTTATACATCTGTCAGTTATCAATTGAAACTGAAAGTCAGTGTTGCCAACCTCGAGAAGTGAAGTTATCGTAAATAATACTCAAAATGATGTGTTTTGTCCTCAATTTCGTCATCGGAAGTAATTAGTTAATTTTTCTTGCAAATTTTGTTTCATGTTATGTCCAAATTTACTATAGTACGTCAATATATCTGCCAAAATTATTCTAATTGTACAATAATTATTTAACGGTTGCCAACAGTGGGTTGCTCAAAATCGTCGTATGATGGGTTACTTTAGTGACGATTTCGGAGCTTTCAATGGCGATATTTGAGCACTTTAGTGCCGATTTCAAATAAAAATATTTTATTAAACTTTAGTACGAAGCCAGTGTATAATTGAGAAATTTCAATAGAAGCGTTATAGGAAATAGGAATGTTTTTCAGCGGTTAAAACAATGAAGTACAAATTATATTTATGTGGAAATTACCTGTAGTAAGCTCGCTTTACACTCGCACTTTTAATAAACAAACCCTAAACCTACACAATTCATGCTCGACAAACTCGAATCACAGTACTTATTTGTTATGGAAAATGTTTAGGAAAATTTGCTAAAACGTATAAATTAACAAAAGTCGCTAAAAATGTAAAAAATAAATTATTTAAAAAGAAGTATTTTTTAATTTAAATGCGCATTTGGTTCCAAATTAAAACACACATATTTTTGAGCTATTATCGACAATTTTTCTTTACTTTGTTTTAGTTAAGTGCAGTTTTCTGCCAACTTTACTTTGAGTGCAATCAACTTAGGAACATATTAACAGCGCGAAAAGAGTTAAACAAGAGATATGTAATTATATTTAATTGCGGTGGACGTTTATATTATTTCTAAAAAAAGTTTTAACCAGTAAATATTATTAGTAGAAGATCTAACAAATTCCAAGCAAGACAGCAAGTTAATAGTTGAACTAATGAGTTTCAACTAAGAAGATGGGTATTCCAAATGTTTAACATTTAGGAAGACAGTTTCAAGTGTTTATTTATGTACTAAGTAAACAAGTTGAAGTCGCTTGGTTACAAGGCCACCGGGGTACCTCAAGTTCTCGAAGGAGACCCTGATTTTCTTGCGCACCTATTTACCTTTTTGCTACTAATTGAATAGTAGATAGGTATCTAATCAGAGGGCAGTTGGGTTGAACCTATTCTAACATTGGAATTTTCCAACATGATTGTATTTTTTGAGACTGCTAAGCATTGTAGAATGCTGCTTAAAATTCCAAAAAAAAAAATTTTTTTTCTTCACGGTTTCAATATTTGTAATTTTTAATGAATAGTAGATACCTAACCAGAGGACAGTAGGGTAGAATCTATTTTATCTTTGGCATTCTCCCACAAAATGGTATTTTTATCTTCCGCCGCCTGCCTTTGTAAGAGAGATATAGAAATCATCCTAAAAATTCAGTAGTGAATTGTCAGTGGATGAGCACATTTTAGGGTAGCTAAAATACGGTTTTAATAGTTTCGCGATGATATCTTATGGTTTCTAAAAGACTACTAATCTGAAAATATTTTGCATATATCAATTGCGTATTTCCTTGGGAAGTGTTGATTAGTTTTTGTTGATAATCCAATAACCAGAAGCGGTAGTTTACTTGAAGCCTATCAAGTTATTTTGAAATATCTAAATAAATTATGGTTTAATGGCAATTTTTCCTTTTAGAATTTAATTTTAAATATTATCTACAATTAGTGTTGTTTGAAATATTTTTCTCTTACTATCACCATTTACGAATTACAATTTGTTAAAAATAATATTAGACATTTTCGTTTAAGTCTGCTAACTTGTCTTTTTGAAAAATAAACGAAGCAACGCTTATATGTGTCATTTTGACATGTGTCATAATTGAAATATTTATTTTTTTAACTAAGCAGAATATAACAGAATTACAGCAGAGGCTGCCGAAGCTGTAAAGTGTTTATGTTGAACACATTATTTTTTTTATCGATTTGGAATTATATAAATTTAATGATTATTTTTATACATATTTCGAAAATTACGTTGCCATACGTTTGTTGAACAGTTGCTCTCTATTTGTTGACGGTTACTATGTTTTTGTTGAGCGGTTGCAATATAAAATAATTTTTTCTACTTCTGTATAAATATATGCTCATTATTTCAATTTTTTCGATGAATTTTAGTACCCATAATTCACGATAGTGGATTGTGATTCATAATTCACTCTTTGCGACCAATCACAGAGCCAGAAATCCATAATTCACGGTTATTTTAAAAAAGTGATGTTAATCACCAAGCAACATCCATCTGACAGTTGGCATGTAATCAGTTGTCATTGTGTATTTTTATGTTGACGTTTTTCAACGTGTGTTTTCAACGAATTTACAGGAGTTGAAAAAGTGTAGTATTATATTCGGGATTATGGTCATTACTCACTCGGATAAGTTACATCACTCGCCTACGGCTCGTGACAGAAACTTCATTTTCGTGAATAATAACTATCATAAACCCCTATATACCTAATAACATACTATTACACCCTAGGTAGTAAAGTGTCACCTTTATGTCAGTCTAAATTTTTTGAAGGGATGATAATTTCTTAGTAGTGGTGGTCCGTGTCCCTGCATTGTTTGATAAGAAATCTATGGCGGGAGGTATAGTGGTGCCCACAAAAGTTTTTTTTTTATAGACAGCCCAGCAATATATTGCAATAATAATCTTGTTAAACTGCTAAAAACCAATCTTCGTTCTTCACGGTTTCAATATTTGTGATACCTTCCTTCAAATCAATTACCGCTACCAAAAAATCCCATTCGATTCCACTGCACTCTTGCAGCAAACCAGCGGCGGGTCGCGCGTTTCAATCGATCCGCGTTGGGGGCAGCGCAGGGGGAGCCGCGGTCGGTAGCGGCAGACGGCCGCCTCAACAGTTGGTTCGCGATCGTCGCCGAGCAAGCCCGCGTAGCTTTGTTGCGATCCCGGCAGCCGGCCCGTCGAACGCCGACATCTGCTGGAAGCGCGGACTCGTGTCAGTGTAGTGGGTGAGCTCTACAACAGGTGATCTATAAAGAAAGGGTGGAATTGGGCTTCCACCGGGATTGTTTAGAGTGATTGGAATTCTTGCAAGAGGGGTTGTGGATTGATTTTATTACCTGGTAAATAAATCTACCGCCAAAGACGCTTGGAATTTTATATATTTCAATAATTTATTCCATTACTTTTGTGAGACTTTATATCGTTATTTAAATTACCATTTATAAACCTAAATATTGTACACCATTTTTAATATCGCCGAATCTTGTGTTCGCTTTGGAAGGGAGAGTTCGCGGGTTCACTCTTCCCTCTCCCATAGATACAAATGTTTGGATTATTGCAATAAATCTTTTATTAAACTTTTTAAAAAAATCCTTGAACACGTCAATTTTTATTTTAAATGAAACATATTTTAGTGTAATTATAACCTTTAAATTGTCTTTTATTTTTGGGTAATGGAATCAACATTTTTTTTAAAATGGAAATCTAATAACAATCAATAGTTCTAATTTTTAATAAATATAAAATTAAGTAACTATTACTCAAAAACAAAAGACAATCTAAAGATAACTGTCAATTAATATAAAAATTGACGTATTCCAGTATATTTAAAGCTTTGAAACAAAAATTTAATAACAATCAAGAGTTGCAAGTTTTAATAAAAAAAATCAAGTAGCCATTATTCAATAACAAAAGACAATCTAAAGGTAATAATTACACTAAAATATGCCACATTTAAGATAAAATATGATGTATTCAAGGATTTAGCTTTTAAAGTTTTTAAACAAAAATTTAATAACATACAGAGTTCCAAATTTAATTAAAAAAAAAACAAGTATTCAAAAACAAAAGACAACCTAATGGTATAATAAATACGCTAAAATATGTTTCATTTAATATATAAAAAAATATGTGTTCAAGGATTTGGGTTTCAAAGTTTTAAAATAAAAGTCTAATAACAATTAAGAGTTCCGAGTTGTAATAAAAAAAAATCAGGTAGCTATTACTCAAAAACAAAAGACAATCTACAGATAACAATTTAAGATCAAAATTAACCAGTTCCAGTATTTAATACAAAAATCTAATAACAATCAAGAGTTACAGGTTAAAAAAAAACTAAAATTCGTCTCATTTAAGATAAAAATTGGCGTGTTCGAGGACTTTTTTCAAACCATAGTTCAGACTTTACTCTCACATTGTATACAAAACTGTAATTGGTAATTTACGTATTAGTTTATTAAATAAATATCATCTTTAATTTTGTATCCAGTTGGGTTAAATCAGTGTTTTGTCTTTCATCGAAAAGAGTATTGTTTTGTGAATCTAGCTTGACTTATTTTGTAATCTTCTTATTTATATCAAATAAACAAAGCTTTCAACGATAACGTTAACGCTTAGTAATGAAATAGAATTTGAATACAATCTTGTATGTGGGTAAAAATTGACTATTTGTAATGGTAGAAAACAAATGATTAAAATCAGAAATGAAACAATTCCTACTTTACATTTTGCAAATATAGAATATAGTGTAATTCCAGTCATTCTAAACATATCTCAATCTAATAATAACTTGTGTAACAGTGAACGATAGCACAATTGAGGTTAACAGGCTTCAGGTAACAATAATTAGTGAATACTGAACTACCCGCATACGAGCCCACAAAGAGCTGCCATCAACAACAATCATCCCGGCAATATTCCGCGCTAACTACCCTAGTATTCCTCATCGGATTACCTTGTAAATTAACTATTAAACATTATCTCCTTTCGACGAAAATGACAAATGTGAATGATGTGGTCTTATTGAAGTGAAGACCGTTGATGACACTATTCCTCCTAAGTGCAGTGACCTAGTGCGCGCCTTCTAGTGCTCTGTGATGATGCTCTCGGGCGGCAGATGATACAGGGTGCAATGAGGAGAGTGTTGACGAGGGCGGCGGAAGTAGCCGCAGGGGGTGGAACACCCGGATATGCTGTCCGTTACTATGTTTGAAGACATGAACCGTTCAGAGCAAGAGAGCTTGTATAGGACTTCTCGTACGCTTAGCCTTGTACCGCCTGTGCCGAAGGTATAACGTGTTGTTGGAGGCTGGAATTTGTGGTTGTTTAGGAAGGGTTTATGGAAATAAGGCTGGGGTTGGGTAGTGAGTTGGGTTTAGTGGTGATTTGCAAGAACTATTTACTGTATGTGATGTTTTATTTAGATCGTCTATCTAAATATCTTGATTTAAAAAACGAAGAAGAAAACAACTATAAAAATTTAATTAGCTGTTTCGAATTGTTAATGGTATTGATGGCTGCAATTGTACTTTGAGTCACATCCAAGAATAGATTAACTAGAAACAGATAAATTATTAATTATTTTCTGTGCTTTGATTGGAAATTCTGTGCGATTTTTTTATTTTAGTGAATGTCAGTTAATTCATTGAAACTCACTAAGTAGTAGTTATTTTTCAGTGTCAAAAGTTCGTAATTCATTTTAGAGAATAGCGATTTAGAAATCTGCATCCAACGTGAAATGTGTATGCAACCATAGTAACCGTGATAATGCATAATATTATCTACGATAGTGTGTAAAATTGATGTTTAGTTTGTAAAACGGTTGTTTAGTAAAATGATCTCATTAGTCACGGGTTGCCGAGCAACGAGTGATTAAAATTTTTAAATGCATCAAATTTGCAAAAAAAAATTTATCATGGCAAATTTCTCAATTAAAATTGTGATCCTAATTCATATATAAAAGAATTTTTTTTTATATTTATAGGGTTTTTTCATTATATCGTAGATAAAATATTGCACGATACACATACGTAAAGCGTCTTTAGTCACTCAGGGGTCTTAAACGTACTTGTATTGTAAATAACTATTATCTACGATAGTGTGTAAAATTGATGTTTAACTGTTAGTTTCAAGTTTGTAAAACGGTTGTTTAGTAATACGATCCCATAAGTCACGGGCAGTCACGGGTTGCCAAGCAACGAGTGATTAAAATTTTTAAATGCGTCAAATTTGCAAAAATTTTGTTATCATGGCAAACTTCTCATTTAATATTGTGATCCTACTTCATAAATAAAAGTATATTTTTATACTTATTGGGGTTTTTCATTATGTCGTAGATAAAATAATGTACGATACACATACATATAGCATCTTTAGTCACGAATGGGTCAATTAAAACACGAGCGTAGCGAGTGTTTTAAGACCCTTGAGACTAGCTTTACGTACTTGTATCGTAAATAACTATATGCTAGTAGACATATTTTCGAAAATATACTTGTAGACATATGTAAAAAGAAAATTGTTTTAATAAATTGAATAAATTTTCATAACTTATTGTAGTAAAATTGTAAAAGACTTTTGGCTTAAAATCTGTAAATATTTAATTTAAATGCCACATTTGGAATTATTGTAAATAATTATTCATAAGGAAAGCGAAGGAATGCGATTTATATAGCTTCTCTTATAAGCCTGCCATTGTTTTCCTGATGAATTATACACAATAATTCAAAACATATTTAAATAAATCATTTACAGAAAAAAATGTTTAGTTTGCCTCATTATTTTTATTATATTTTCACTATAGATTTTCTTCTTTCAAAATATTGAAAACTTTGTTAAAACCGATACTTTATAGTTTCTTGTATTTTTTGACATAATGTTTTTTCCTACTTCCTTAATATTATCTGAAGAAATTGTACCAAATCGAGGCAATTTGACACAAATTTTATGTAAACTATAAGTATACTTTTCATTATGGTTACTATTAACAGACCAATCTTAATTCTAAAAACAGGGAATATTTAGATAAACGTCAATTTTTAAAAATAAATAATTGTGCTGAATTTTTAATGCGATTTCCTTTCCGAAAATCTCTCAGCATGGATTAATATCCGGACTATTTTATTGTCCTCCATAGCAGCAATACACTCGTAAAATATTTAGGATAATAATTCATAAACTTGGGATATTACTAGTGCAAGAGTTTGATGAAATTTTCTGTAATGTTACAATATAAAACATAACCATTAACCAAATTTAATATAATATAATTTGACACAGCAAATATTTATAAGATTTATACTGTAAACGAAATATTATTTAAAAAAAAAATAATTAGTAACATTTGACACTGACAAAATTAACTGTCAATTATCGAAAGTTCAGAACTTTTAGTTACCTATAGTTGTTAATGCAGAACGAACCAACAAAGTATTTTGATATTCACTAAACTTTCTAATCTATCTAGATGGATAGATTAAATAAAACATCACAAAATAAAATACCAAATCATCACTAAATTCATTGGGCTCAAAAGCGTGAAAGAGCAGACCATTATGGAAATGTAGTGCAGCAGTTTCAAAGCTAATGACCTCAAACCCCAAAGTAGTATTTAGAATTCATATTCTGTGTAGTCACACATCTAAAAATGTTATACAAGATATTTTTGTTATGTTTACCTTGCTTAATTATTTCACTAAAAAAACGTGACGCGAAATGTGTTAAATATTAGACATCAAAATCATTACACAGGTTTATTTAGGAATATTTTTGATGCTAAACAGAAGTTACTATTAATAATTCCATGGTAGGTTTTAGCTTAATGCATTCAAAGAACTAAATTTGATAGAAGCTTCGAATTACTTATTTAATTGTATTCAACAGATCCAATGATACTTATGTTCTACAATACACGGTAATAACATACGAGTACAACTTGCTTCTGATGTAAAACAGGTGTTCAATGCTAAAATGAAGTGACTCACGTTGGTTTCCACTTTACACGTACGTGTTACGTACTCATGGAATGTTTGTAGTACGCACTGATAATAAATGAAATTCTGAATGATATTGTAGTTTCCCCTTTTGTACATTTGTACGTTTCTGGAAATACAGATTTGTCCAAGTTCAACGAAATATATTAAAATGCTACCTTGAAATTGAATGGGGTCTTTCACCATTTTTTTTATTTTTTTTTTATGAAACTTTATCTATATTGAAGACTATCTACACTTTTAAAAAGTCTTAATTGTTATTCATTACGCCACAATGATTTTTAAAAAAATGTTGTGACGTCATAGTAGAGGTGTTGCTGGATCTAAAACAATAGAGACTAGCGGTCAGACCTGCTTCGCAGGTCTGACCCCTAGGCTCCGCGACTTTAAAGATGATAGCAACTAAAACTATAGGAAAATAAATTGCAAGTTTAATCAAATACCTTAAATTTGTTAGCAAGCAATTGTCGAAGAAAATTTGTCTCTTTGTTTCCCGCTTCCTTGTTAGTAAATTGACGAAGAAAGCTCGTCACTTCGTTCCTCGCTTTCATGTCAGTGCATTGGCATTAAATACCCCTAAATTAGGTTTCTAGTAATTACCACAAAAACAATTGCTGATCGTTATTATTTATGACAAAGAGGATTCATCGTTATTTTTTCCTTTGAGCCTAAACCATTGCATTCAATACTCCACAAGCTAGGTTTAGGGAAATATTCAGTAAATTAATTGCCAATCGTACAGATTTGTAATAAAGATTTAAATAATTTTTGTTACATAAATGTTCTATTTTATTGTAATAATAATAAAACAAGTAAAAAAATATATGACTACAATTATTTTCATTCTGTACTGTTTTAGATCCAGCAACACCTCTACTATGACGTCACAACATTTTTTTAAAAATATTGTGGCTTAATGAATAACAATTAAGACTTTTTAAAAGTGTAGATAGTCTTCAATATAGGAGTAGATAAAGTTTCATAAAATAAAAAAAAACAAAATGGTGAAAGACCATTTCGAATAGGTTTATGTGTTTATAAACACATATTGGATGAAACTGTTTGATGGGGGATTATTAATTTTCTTAGAAATATTTTCGATTTTAGTTTGTGAGCCATTTATAGAAATTTAATAGTACCTACATAAAATATTGGACACATTTTACGATTGCATTTAAATTTTAATAAAAGTGTTGTTGATAGTACGTGAAAAGTTTAAAGACAATAAAATAAAATGTATTAAATTAAGAACAATAATATTTTAGTAAAATTAAAAAGACTTAGATTAAGTTCTGTAAGAATTTTATTTAAATAAATTTAATCCAAAAGTCTTTTTAATTCTTGTAATATTTATTAATTACATTTTAATTAATATACATCAACTACACCAACTGAAAATTATACAAAATTTAAACAAAACGATGAAAAACGTGTACAATCTTCCGGCAGTATGTAACGAAATAATTTACAGCATTAATTTGAAAAGGAATTTTATTTAATATGTAAATATATACAACATTTTATGGAGCAATCATGTTTGAATGTATTTTAAAATAATATACTTCAAATAAATTAAATTGCAGTACTGATAAACTAGTTCTTCGAAAGTAATGAAATATTACTTGATAAATATTGAACAGCGTATTTGCAGCAGATATTATGAAACGTGATATGCTCAAATAAATCGAAAATTTTAAAATGCTGATAAACTGATAAACATTGTAATAAATCATTTGTCAAATAAATTAATAATATTCCAACAAAACTGACACTTCATTTTAGAATTGGTACAAGTACGTAAGTGAAATATATTGGAATAGCTGATATAGGGGATAACGTATTACGATAAAGTAAGCGGAAGAGAATGAAAGTTGACGTTTTAATTATTTTATGTTCTGTGGTTTCTTTTTATACGTTTGCGTTATGAAAAAAGTTTGAAAATAAAGTATTTTGCTATGAAGAACTACAATGGGGTTGTTCACATTTTCTGATTTATTTTTTTCCTGAAAATAGATCTAAAACTATTTAGGAAAATATGTATTTTATGTTATATAAGTTTTTTGTTTCACCGCGATAAATTATTGAAACTAGTACAAAATTTCAAATCTTTTGGTAACGCCCTCATACTAAGTCATACTTTCACGATAAGTTTCCCTCTGCCGGATGATATATTAACTATAATTATGTGAGTTTTAGAATGAAAATTATATTAGACATATGACGTTGATAAAAAAAATTGATAATTTATCTGTGTTGTTTAGAGCCCAAGTTGTTTATTGTTTTACTTTTCGGACACTCCATGGACCTTAGTAATTATTTGTATACCAAGGCTGCGAAATTATTCTTTAGCGTACCGAGAGAGAAATTGTTGCCGAGACCGCTTGCTGTTGAGACAGGACAATCTCGAGGGCGATAATGGATTTCGCGGACAAGGTGTACACACTATTTATTGTGCAACCGTAGAAAATATTAATTACAAATTTTAAACAGTTTTATTTTAAATAGAAAGTGGCCATGGGATTGGTATTTGATAAACAAAACAATTAGTTTTGAAAAAATAATGTCAATTCTCAAGTGTCAAAATGACTGTTTTTTACCCTGTTTCGCGTCCGTTACCATTAACAAAGCCCGCGAAATAAGGTAAAAAACAATCATTTTTAATTTCGCGGCCGTTACTATAACAACATCCGCAAAATTAAATTTCACGGTCTGTATTGCGGCTGCGAAATGCTTATTTCACGTCCGGTTGCACAAAAACAATATTAAAAGATTTATAAACAAGTGATTATAATGCAGTTGAATACTCGAACATAATAAATGTTTATGTAACAAACAAGTACATAATTAGGGTATTATGGACGAGACAGTTTAGAAGCCGTTTGAGTGCAACGAAATGAGTCAATAAATGAAGAAAATTTTATTATGTACGTGTTGCATACAATATTTTAGGTTCGATTGTATTGCAGATTATTTTTCTTAGTTGAGAATGACAATTATATTAGTCACATGACGTTGCTAAGAAAAATTTTTTCAGTTCAGTTTCATAAAGTAATTTAAACGTCACCTTTTATAGTCTACTTAAACTTAACTTAGTTTCCATGTTGATATAAAAACGAAGTAAATTTTAAAAGTATTTGGTTGCTATACATCGTGTAGAATTCTAAAGGGGTTATTGCTTGCTGGCACTATATTTCCCATCCTGAAACATCCCCCATCACCCCCAGGTGCGTCACCACTCCCACGGGAACATCCAGCCGCTGGGGAGTTCGGGAGTGCGTCTCTTCGGTTCCGGCGGCGTGGGCGGCGGCGGCGGTGGCGGCAGCAGCGACGACCTCGTCCTCAGCGTGCTCAAGTCCCCCGTGAACCACGTGACGGCGGGCAACGGCGCCGGCGACGAGCACGAGCTTATGGCCGGCGCCGCCGCTCCCGAGGATGATAAGTTCCGCGCGGGTGGCAGCGAGGATGAGTTGACGGAGAACGAGCCCTCCGAGAGGGTGCCATTTTTACAGCGGCTCAGGGGTCATCGCACGCCGAGATTTGGTGGGTGGGCGGTGCAATTTTCATTTACGGGGTCTTGTTCAGAAAGTAACCAGACATTTTGAATTACAACAAAGATATTTATAGTATATTCCGAAAACGAACCACGGTTACCGTGGTAAAATTTTCAGGTTACCGGTAAGATTTCGGAACGCGGTTCCTGTAATTTGTGGTAGTTTCTGCTTACCACCGGATCCGCGCACAGATGGCGGTTAGCGCGGTAAACATCTGTCAAACAAGATAACGTCAACCGTCATTGTTGAAATCAAACTCTTCATTATAGTCTCCCTCAGAATTATTACGATCGGTTAAAACAAACTCGTTAATAGTATTCCACGTCTTCATTTTACAAGAAATATATAAAATCAAACATTGACATTATCACGGTTTTCCGTTTCTTTGCCGTAGAAGTGGTAAAACCGCAACCGTGCTAAAACCGTAACCTCTCACCGGTTTGTTTTCGGAATATACTATTAGTGGTATACTGTTGGCAGCATTGCGTTGCGCATAACCTCCTCTATAAAACAAGTTCTTGGATTGTTGATATTACGTGTAGTTTTCGTGAGTGCAAGTGTGGTAGTAATAGCAACGATGCAACGTAAAATTTTGCGTGAAATTGGGGAAAACTTTCATCACACCATGACAAAATGCCCTCAGTCTCCTTGCTCAGCAGACCTGGCTTCTTGCAATTTTTTTCTTATTTCCAAAATTAAAATCAGTGCTGAAAGTACGCCGTTTATTAGGCCTTTTCAAATGAAGCTATCTAGGACTGCATCGCGAAATGAAAGAGTATATTATAATACGAGTGAAGAAACTAAGAATTTAGCTCACGCATGTGTCAGTTTTGAACACGAGATTTCAGCCGAGTGGGCAAAGACATTAGTGAACGAATTCGTTTTTTCACGAGTGTTGTATAGCGTTTTGTTCAATCCTGTTATTGTAAGTACGCGCCCTCATTCTTGTGGTCTACATACTCAATGTTACGAATCAGTCAATTTGATAATGAAAGTTGAGTGGGCGAAAGTAGTGAGCGAAAGATCTTTGTCATTACCCATCCCGTTGCCATAGGAATTAATTGAGTGCACAAAACCGAACGTTTCGAGCTGTGTATCCCAAGTAAGAAACAACAACTTTCAATAGCAAGATTGAACAAAAGTAAAGTAGAATGGGGGATACATTTAAGGAGACAAGGACCAATAATTTGTAAAATTAAAAAAAATAATAAAGTTCGGTTACTTTCTGAACAGACCCCGTAAAGGCGATAGCGATAACGAATGTGAGAATGTGCGAATATTATCAAAATTCTACATTTAAACAATTTGCTACATAATACAAGCCTTACTTTATTTTGTTGCAATAAGGTAGCAATTTAATTTTATTACAGTAATTAAAATTCAGCATTTTACTGTCGAAGAGTTCAGCAAATTAGTTACCAAATTGTCTGTTAATTTTATGTCTATTTGAGGCCAAAGACCCATTGTCGAACAGTAATTAATGTTCCTGAATTACATCTTAAAGTTAGTCCCTGTAGTTAGTTTACGATTCTTAATTATTCGGACCCGTTTCAAACTTCTTAAGTGTTTCATTTATTGAGTACTTTTGTTAATCGTTTTATTGTAGAGGAAATGAAATGATATTGTAATGAAAAGTGCAACAAACTTTTATTTTTTAATTTCATTTAATAGTTTAAGATATATTTTTTCTTTTGGAGGTTTTGGTTTTGGTTTTATAAGGATGATACTGTGATTAAAATAATGTTTTATGTATTATATTTATTATACTTATAAACTAAATTCGAATACAAAAGTAAAACAAAAATTACAGTATTACATAAATTTTAAAAGAAAATCCTACAGAAGTAAAAAAAATTACTGTATTACTTACATTTTATAAAGAATTCGTTTAGTATCTAATTGAAATTTAATGTAACTCAAATAATCAGGTTGTTCGAATATTTATTATTCAGTTAAATATATTCTGAAATTGTTTTGATGAAATACGGGAAGTTACACAAAACGGAAAATTTGTTATATTAGTTATATGTTAGTAGTACAGTGGCTTAGGGTAGAAACATGGAGGAATAACAAACGTTCGACTCTATTCTAAACCAATATTATTTGATGTTTTGAGAAAGATATTTGTTACAAATACTTTTGGATTAAGATCTGAAAAAATATATTATTTAAAAGCAAAATTTAGAATTATTCTGCACAATTTTTCAATTTGTTTAATCATCTCTATGATGAGAATATGATTATAGAAGTTATTGATTACCAAAACATGATTTGGCTTTCCTTAAAATGTATATGTACAAGGATAGCAGTGTTATCTATTTTTATGCAAACCAAGACTAGCATAAAAACTTAAACTTAAAAATTTGAGGAAATCTGATATTATAGAGATTTGTTTTTCTGATTAAGAATTATGTAGAATTATTCGAAACATTGTATTTAACTATAATATTTTTACAGAAATTAATCCAAAAGTCTTTATAATTTTACTATGATTTCTGAATTTTTTTTTATTACATAATTTTATTGTAAACTTACGGAAAATGGCACAATTATCATATTTAAACTAAACAAAATATATTTTGAAAACTGTCTGCGAACCAATTAATGCAATGGCCCAGCGATAGGTTGAAATCTTAGAATGTTTGAAATATCATCCAAAACTGATAACTATTAAAATATTCGAATATTCACTCTCACATTCGTGTTCGTCGCCCTCCACGTCTCACCGTGCTAAACCCCATCCTCCTTAGGTGAAGCCCACCACAAACGCGTCCCCACCCCTTTGAAGCGCAAACAGCGTTTCACGCGTGGTACTCGTGAATCTGTCACCCCTGACGAAGCCGTCGACGAGGAGGTAGGCGACGAAGCCGCTGAAGATGAAGGACCACGAGGAGTTCCTGACCCCTACTACCCTATTTACCTGCCCATCGACCAGGCCTTCAAGGCCAAGTACGTGTTTCACCACAAGAAGGGCAAGACATTCCAAGAGAGGTTGTATGTTTTCCTGGAGCATCCTGGAGGCTGGATTTGTTTCGTCTACCACTTTACAGTGTAAGTTTGATTCTTTTGTTTTTGGACTGGGGTGATTTGCTAATTATGAAACTTTGCATACTGGAATAATATAATGTACGAGTATGCCGTTATAGCAGGTGTCTACTTTTTGATAGGATATACGAAATACAATGTTAAAAATTTCGTTAAGAAATGGTTCATTCCCTATAAATTTTTGAACAAAAATGTATATACAAAAATGTTCAGAAATAAAATATGAATCAAATGAACCTAAATTTATTGATGTAAAACAATTCTGTATTAAATAAGCGTAACCAAAACATATAATTCAAACAAAGGTTTTGTTTGAGTATGACAGTTGACATTTGTCATATAAAGTTTTAATGATCATTGACTTGTTTAAATTATTTATCAGAAATTCTAGATACATTTACAATTTCATACAACATGCATCTTAATATTTAGCTGTAGAAATTTATAAATTTCATTACTTAAATATGTTATATCAATATATTTGGGCTCATTTGATGCAGTTTCTCAACTTTTGTATTTACACTTTTGTTCTAAAATTCATAGGGAACGAATGTTGCCTAATAAAATTTTAATATTGTATTTCATATATTCTATAAAGAAAGTAGTAAAATTTTATAAACAGCTAATAGATGAGACCACGTAATGTTTTGTTTTATGTGACGACTTTCAAATTGTGTAAATTGAATAGCGAAATAGAAAATACTTCACCTGATATCACTAAAACGGCTACCAATGCATCTTAAATATGGACAAAAAGTGTGGCCATAGAATTGTGTACGTCGCGGACAGAATTACTAGTGTGAATTCTACACGTTTGCACAATAAACTAATTTTCAATAGGTGACATTCTTGCGCGCATTTTGATGCGGGAAAGAGCTTCATTCTTACACGGAACTTTGAATGTCAAACACACGCAATACTAAGAGAACTGACAGAAACAAATTAATTGTAATACCTTATTCATTGTTACGTGTATTACCAATCTCAATATTCTACCAAGAAATACCCTCTGGTTTAAATTAGTTGCCTTCTGTCACTTGTACCTATTAGAATATACTATTCTGTACTGTCAAGAATTTGGGTTTGGCTGACAGAATAATGACTAGAAGTTACAGATTTATTAACTTTACTTTCTGGATATACCGAAACGAATTCTGAAAACCCATTAAACCAACTTTTGAAATTCTTAACACATCTGGTGTTATCCGAAGCCAGTCCTTCAAGGAACAAGAAGACAAAGGGACAGATAAAATCTAAACGGAGGGAACTAATAAATATGTCAAATTAACAATGTCGTTTGAGATGTTAACTATTCTGACGAAGCTACGACGAACTAATTGTTATTTTTGTATCAGGGTCCTCTGGTTATAAGTGGTAGGTACCAATTTTTCATGTTTTTGTGTCATCGATAGTAAATATTACTGGGAAATGTCTGAAATATAGATACCTTAGAAATTATCGAACTATTCGCTAAGCTAATGATTTAAGATGCATTTTTTGAAAATTTAAGTAACTAGATACGATTATTTACTAAGCAATGAGGTCTTTCACCAATTTATTTTTTATTTTTTTATGAAACTTTATTAAAATTGAAACTATCTATACTTTTAAAAATTCTTAATTGTTATTCATTAAGCCATAATGATTTTTTTAAATGTTGTGACGTCATTGTATAGTTGTTGCTGGATCTAAAACAGTACAGATTGTAAATAATTATAGTCATATATTTTTTTACTTATTTGATTATTATTATTACACTAAAATAGAACATTTATGTGACAAAAATTATTTAAAACTCTACTGTTTGAGATCCAACGACACCTCTATAATGACGTCACAACATTTATAAAAAATCATTCTGGCTTAATGAATAACAATTCAGACTTTTTAAAAGTGCAGATATTCTTCAATTTAGATAAAGTTTCAAAAAACCAAAAAATAAAAAAAAATAGTGAAAGACCCCATTAGAAGTTGATAAATTTTCAGAAGAACATCCTTAGTTCACCCAGTAGTTTGATCAATTTTAAGGAACTTTTATCCAAGTATTAACTGCTTTAATTTTACAATTTAAAAATAAATTTTACGTTTATAATTGTTTTCCGAAAGGTTGTTTTAGGTGTTTAAAACACATTTCTTCTATAATTTGTGGATATTATAAATGTATTAGAAAGGTTATAATATTGATTTTA